>VDFB02327522.1:0-22936 GCA_007258455.2 Sequoia sempervirens
CTCCCTCTCTTAGGTCTCTCCCTCTCAGTCACTCCCTCTGTCTCTCTCCCCTCTACCCTTAATTGTAAACCTTAAAATATTCACCCTTAAATCCTCTACCCTCTACCCTTAGCCCTTCCCTCCTTTATCTCTCTCTCACTCCCTTCCTCTCTCTCTCTCTATCTCAAGTATCTCCCTCTCTCAGGTATCTCTCTCTCTCACTCCCTCTAGCTCTCTCCCTAGTACCCTTAATCCTCTACCCTATAAATGTACCATCTAAAGCTTAAAAAAACTAAATTTATCATAACGCGAGCACGTTATTAACCATTAGAGATATGTTCATTTAGGATTAAATAATGTGCTCGCGTTATCACTAAAAATGGTAAAAAATCACAATATACCCGTGATGTTGGCCCACATTCTACATATTCTCCTAGTTTTGCGCGTGCTCCAACAAAAAGTATCTTTTTGGTGATTGAGTGAAGTGTGCATGCATGATTTTGAGATCCCATCACCTTTTGAATGTTCTTTCCACCACCTTTGCATGAAATAGCAGAGTTTTCGTTGAGAGGCATATAATATCAATTCAAGTTTGAATTATAGTGATAATTGATATACAATTGAAATTTGAGGGAACAAGCTTTTGAAGAAGTCAAATTTTTGAGGAGTTTGAGGAAGGAAGAAGCAAAGGCTGCATAATTGGGTAGAACTCCTCTATTTGAAACTTCTTTTTTAGGTATGTGAAATCTTTGTACATTTTCTTTCATTCTATTATGGCTTTCTTTCATTTTTGTTGTTTAGCTTATTCCATGTTGATCAAATTGTTTGTTTGTGATGCAATATCAGATTTCCAAGCCACTCAATAACATCATTTCTTTAGGGAACTTCCTTCCCAAATCAATAAAGAGTAAAAGATCAATTTATACAAACTCTGTCAAATTCATCCAAAACTACTTTTCATTCAACCAAAATCCATTTATTTCATTTCAGGTTAGAAGGCTATTAGTAGCCAATTCACCATCTCCATATAGCAAACCATTTTCAGAATCAACTTTCAACTTTGTTCTTGTCATAAACAATACAAAAATCACTCATCAACTCAACTTACCCCTTCAAGGAAAAAACAATCAAACACCTTTGTTCCTTAGACCTGCAATCAAACATCATCCTAGCCATTTAAGATATCTTTGCTCAAATCAACACATCCATCATCCTATCTTCACTTAAACACCATTTGTAACAACAACAAGCAGCATTAGTTTAACACTATCACCAGACCTTTAAGATACCAATTTCATCATGTTTTGATTGTAATATTCCAATATATCAGTATAGACACACTGACTACTTTGCATTCAAGAAAACCATTGCCATATATTGGAAACATATGCCCAAATCATCAAATCTTTCACAATCTACCTTCAAAACATTACCAAGCATAGATACAACTGTGGCATCACAAATGAGACTGCTCCCAAGCACTTAACAACATTCCTTTCGTTGTTTCTACATATTCTCTTTTTTAGCAAACAATGCCAAATATCTCTAGGAAGCCAACATTCCATCTAATCGGGTGATTCCTTTTCTATCATAATGCATTTACACAATCCCAATACAGATTCTCAGGCCTATTTTGATCCTTTTCAACATACTATAAAATTTTATACACTTATTTCACAAAACAGAGTAGAACCAACATGTTGTCTACTGGTAAAATCCCTTAAATAGGTCAATTTATCAAAGCAAGTCATCATAGAACTACTCACTAATCCACCAAACCTGAAAACAGTCGTAGGCCATGTGTAGAAACTCACAAATAAACAAGTTTCAAGATGTGAAATGCCCATCAATACACAAAATCATTAAACATTTGATTATAGGGTGAAAACACACCAACCATGAGGGTTTCTTTAATGAAACATTTGCAAAACCTCTACTACTCTGCCCAACAATTGAAACATGATTCATTATGTCTGCAAATTATTTTGAAATCATTTTTAAGCTCCTCTACATGTTGTTTCCTCAAACCCTACTTGAAAACACCATTTTTTTGAATGAGAAAATTCAGAATTTTGTTCATACAATAGTATCCCAACTTCTTATTTTTGTTTGCCCCTGCCACACACATCTTCACATTGAAAAGGAACTAAATATGATCCATTCCACCGACCTACTAGCCCTACATCGGTGGAATGGCTAAGAATCACTTTTTAGACTCTCTAAACAATTCTAAGGAAACCACAGATTGAGACTTAGGAAACTAAGTTCAAATTAGATTGATTATTTGAATTACAATTTCTACAACTTTTAAGAATGAAAGAAGTCTCTTTCCTTGACAAGAATCAAATCTTAGAATGCTTGAATCACTATGCAACCTGAAAACAAGAATAGAAAAGCTTTCCAAAATAACTGAGCAGAGGTTTTTTTATTAATTTATATGGATTTTTGCGATACAAGATCTGCCTTTCTCGAGCTTACAATTCTTTTTAAAGGTGTCTAAATTAGTTGAAATAACTTACTCTTCATCTTCATCAACCCATCCTTGCCCTTCCACAAAAAAGACTCTTCACCTTCCTGCTTTTGTGTAATTTTACATTTTTACAATAATTGACAACTTTTGTTATAAAAAGCAACTTTTCAATAATATCACCTAGGTAGTGACCTATTTCATGGTGCAAATACATTGAAATTCATCATTTAATGACCTTCACTCATCATATTTACTTGAACATTACAAATTGAACAAATTAGCCTTTTGAAGGAATTTCATGACCTAGGTGCTCCTGAACCAGTTTATCATGTTAGAACCTTACGTTGTCAATGGACATTTTAAATCACACAATTCGATACACTTTCCTATTACATTTTTAAACCACATCTCTTTGAGGCATTTTGTTAAGTTTAACAATTGACTTTCTTTGTGTATGCTTCCAAAGCTATCATTGAGTTATTTTGTCAAACAGTTATACAAACCAGCTTTCATTGACTTTCTTTGTGTATGCTTCCAAAGCTTTCATTGAGTTATGCTTCCAAAGCTTCCAATTAGTTAATTTGACAACTTAGAACTTTTTGCACAGGTAAAATTATTCGTCATGCCAAAGAAACGAACTGTTAAAAGGAAAAAACTAACAGATGATCAGCTCCAAGCCATCAAAGATAAAGAGAAAAAACGGATGAGGGAATATCATGAAAAGCAAAAATTGGGAATGATTGATGAAAACAAGCCAGTTGAAGAGGAACCTCAACTGTCAAAAAGAGAAAAGAAATTGGTAGCACAAAGGGCACAAATGCGAAAGATTCATGCTAGGGGAGATGCAGACACCATAGTTGGAGACACACGCTCTATCGCAAGTGAATACGAAGGAACACCATTAAGCACAAGCGAATATGGAGGGACGCCATCTACCACAAGTGAGTATGGTTGGACACCATCCATCACATCTGAAGTTGAGAGTACATCATCACTCGGAGTTGAGGAACAAGGTATGCCATCATCCCCACATGAACCTCAAGGTATGTCTTCTATTCCACCCTCGATCGAAGGTACGCAATATAGCCCACATCAATTAAATATTGATGAAATTGCTAATGTTGAGATGTATGTACCTAAGAAAACACCACCTAGAATTTTACGTAGAAAGCCAAAAATTTTGATTAATATTGATGAGGATATTTTGCAGCACATGGAAGGTAAGATTCCATAACGCACTTGTAGAAGATATGCTGATAAGATTTGGAAAATTTTCTTTGAAAGGCTAAATGAGACTGCAAGATGTCAACTATTTGTTCAAATGATGCGGGATTTAAAGTACAGAAACATCATGAAGACTCTTGGGTTGAGAACATCAAATTCATCAAGTGAAAACACTATTGTGAAGAATCTAATGGATGCTTATGACAGTGTGGGTAAGACCTCACGCTCAAAGGATAGTAATGTCACCCGACATGTCATTACATCGACTTTGGTAAGCTATCAAACAAAGAGATCTCGCCATTAAAAAGACAAGTCAACAAATGGGAATTAGTAGAAAAACTTTATCAAAAGCCGTCGAGTGCAAAGAATTGAGGGCACCGATTCAAATGAATTATGGGCATTCTCGGGGAGACTGCCACACAAAGATAAAAAAGTTGTTGAAGCATTGAGAACACTAATTGAAGATTATTGGAAGAATAATACAAGGCCATCTCCGACTCAAAGGGATGTCATAAGAAGGAGAATCGGTAGTCGAAACCGTGAGCCACATCCAAAGCATTTTTTGGATACGACTCAAACCCAATTTTTTTATAAATTTCAAAATTCTTATCCTCAAATTAGTATTTCTCATAGATTTTTTCAAATGATTAAACGTTTTTATGTCAAGATAAATCACACATGCACTACTTGTTGTAAACTAAATATTGAATTCTCTAACCATTATGATGTTTATCATTCTATATGTTTACATTTGCATAGTAACGATGTTTTGTAGGATTGTGGCATAGAAGCCCCACCAAAATCTTCAAGAGAGTTCTTATCAAAAAATTTATGTGAAATAGAGGATGGAAAAATATTCTATAGGACAGCATGCTTGGATGGTTCATGCAAGCGTTGTGGTGGCTTGCAACGAATGCTAGTATATGTCAACATATGGAAAGCACATATGAGGCGGGACAAAAACTAGTAGAGTTTGGGAAGTATAAAATAGTGGCATATGCTACAAAAGATGGGTCTGAAGCAAAAAGGTGTGAGTTGGTTATTCAGAAGATTCTAGTGTATCAGTTCATGTCCATGTTTCGTGAGAATCTAGTGTATGAGTATGCAAGGCATACCCATAGAGCCCGATGGCTGGACACACAATTCAAGCTATGCAAGGACACCTTTCCACTTGGTAGCATAGTATCAGTGGTTGACTTTGCAAAGAACTACACTCTACAGCCACAGCGTGAGGTGCAATCAGAGTATTACAACTCCACATAGGTTTCAATATTTGTTTGCATAGCATTCATACATGCAGCTAAAAGTACAGAGGACAAAAGGAAGGTATTGAGGAAGTATCACTTTTATATTAGTGATTATCACACGCATTCTCCAGAGTTCGTGCAAGGTTGCTTCCAAATGTTCTACAATCATTTGGCTTAGAGGGGCATATCATATGGTCGACATATAATATGGTCAGATAACTGTGCAACACAGTTCAAGAATGCACGCATGTTCTGCTAGTTGTGTAGGTGCATCTCACTACACGTGTTCAACATATGTGGAACTTTTGTGAGGCCAGACATGGAAAGGGGGAGCATGACGGTGCAGGAGCATGCATGAAAAGAGCATTAGCACGAGAAGAGTTAAAGTATAAAGACAGTGCACAGTTGACAGATGCAAGATCAATTGTCGAGTGGTGTAATGGTTCGATGGGTCTAGGTAATGAAGGTACATCTTTAGTTCATAGATTTTTTTGGTTGATGGATGATACTAGCATTGGACCATATGAGGATTGTTTTACACTAACAGGATCGAGTGAGTTGCACTCTTTCCTTAGCTCAAATGCAGGTTCATGGAGTATCGATACACGTAAGATGGCATGCTTTTGTTCTTCATGTACAATGCAAGCCTGGAATGATTGTGAGTTAGGGGAGTGGATTGACAAATGGTTGACAAGTTATCTTAGCCCACTTCACACGTATCACCCTTCGATGGCATTGGAACTAACACGGATGGAATCATCGATCAACTTTGACCATGTATCGGATCTAGTTCAACCAGGTAATATATCTACTTGCTTAGTATTTGAAATTCCATATTGTTATCTTACTTTGTATTTTATTCATAATGTTGACTAATTTCAAAAGATATGCTGCACATATAAATGCAAGGCATGTTTATGCAGTTATTGTAGATGAAGACAACGAAGAAGGTATAGACTATTACTTGTGTCGTTGTGTCGAGGCAAAAAAGAAATTGGAAGCCCCAATTATAGATGGTGAAAACATTGAATACCCTACAGGCTCAGTTGTTGTTACTGGAACGTGGGTGAGAAGGTACCCACATAAGAGTGTTAAACATTGGTTGTTTGAGGGATTTCACACACATCGTAAGATTCTTCATTACTCAAACCTTGTCGTGGCATCCAATGTTTGTTTAAGAAAATATGGGGGTAGACCTTTGAACAAGACCTTGTGGAAGGTCCGTGAGTCTCACCATGAGGCAATACTTGACACAATAAAGAGTAGAGCAGACCTGGATGGTCCATTGGATTAATTTGTAAGTATATGCACAACGGTTCTTATTAATTTATACTTGTATCCACGTCAATTTGGTTGATGCCAATGCTATCATATTATTTTACTTTGTGTATCTATATGTAACCAGGCAAACATTGATTGGTGTCCCCTTGTATAAAATGAAGATTTATGAGCCATCCAAGAGAATCTCAAGTAGAAAAGAAATGCAACATCCTTATTTTGATGATCTTGACAAATCTCAATTATGATTTTAAGCCATTACAAAAGTGTGTGCGAAGCTTCATGAGGAAATTTCAAGTTATTCATTTGAATTTAACCTTATCATGACCACCTATGACGTAGACATTATAAGAGCATCTCGAATTTCAATAAATTCTATTCATGAGAGGTGTTGTGTGTAATAGGTATCTTGGAACTCCCAGTCAAGATGTATGACCAAGACTAACTAAGTTGAGAGACTGACATGCCTATCTGTAAGTGTCTTCCATCTATTTTGGATGAGCTATTTCTTTTTATTCTTTTCCTTTGTGTATCTGTAACTAAACTAGTAAAAATTGATTTAGGCCTTGTCCTTTGTAGATTAAGATAATATAGAGAATTAGGTTTCTTTTGAGAAGAAAATCCATTGATTTTTTCCACTGTTAGAGCACATTTTCTGAAATTTAGTTTGGAACCTTCAATTTGAGGTTTTGAGAGTCAAGTAAAGAAATAAAGCATACTCCACTAAATTAGGCTTGTAGATCAGTGGAGTAGGGTTATAGTAGTGTGTTTATGGTGCAGGAGCACCAAGGACAATCAAGACCACAAGGTGGTCAAGTGGTAAATTTTGATTTGTAGTCCATGAAGAATGTTTTAATGAGGTCACAAGGAACATTAGGAAGTTTTTTAATTCAATCTGGGTTGGTAGGATATGAGGTTGCAATTTCATGTTAGCATGTTGTCAATTTGGTGTAATGAAGCCTTGAATGGCCTAAATGTGAAAATGTATGTAAATTCATAATGTAAGGGTCAAGATGATGTAATGAGGCCATCATAAGGTCACTAGTTTAGGTATGGAGTCATTGTAATTGATATTTTAAGTCCATTCAAGGCTCATTATTCAATATAGAAATTTTGGTTAATATTTGATTCAGAGTTTTCAATGCTTTATTTCTATTTTTTCATTGTATTTCCTGATTTTACTGTATTTTCAGAGTTACCTTCACCTGTACGGACCCATACATTCTTAGATATCTCTCTCATTCATGTTTTCATGTTATTTGGATGATCAATGGATGTTTTTACAATTCTCTTTAATGAATTGGTCTTTTAGTTGTTCAGTGGTGAATTAGAAGACTATAGTGTTGACCTTATGGAAGTTGGATTAGATATATGAACCTGATTTGGTTTATTGGTTCTTAAGTCTGAATTTGTATTCCTCCACCCTACTCTGCATTAGTTGATATGCCTTCAAAAAGGCCTTGTGAACATTGTATGTTGTTCGCAATCATACTTTTGAAAAAATACCAAAAGGCTTTATTTTCTAACGTTTTTATCTCTTTAGAAGCAAAAAAGTTGGGACAGCAGGCACGTGTTCCAAAATAAGTGTATCTAAAAATGATATATGTTTTTAATGGCAAAAATGGGTACCCTAAAATGTATTTAACCTATAAAGATTCATTGTGGTTTGCATGTTACACCTGATTTAGTGTTTTAGCACTTACAAACAAATTTGGTCTTCTAGTGCAAGCAATTGTGAAATCTGATTAAACTGTGTTGTAAGAAGGTGTTTTAGCTTTGTTCATGTCAAAATAAAGATGAATAAAGAGTACCAAGGTCTGGTAAAAGTTTGGAAGCAAGATTTGAAGGTTAGGTGTGTCTTTTTGCCTTGTGAAAAGTTGCAAAGTCGTGCAACTTTCGTTCTCTAACTCGTCTGACCAAACAGACTGTTCCAATGCATCTAAATAGGCATTTTTACACTAGGAATGCTCTTCTTTCATACATAAACACACGGGATCGCTTTGAAATACGTTCAACCGAATCGATCCCTTAAGCGTCCAAAGGGAAAAATGGATGCAAACTTCAGCATGAGGTTACTCGAACACCGTAATGCTTATAAAATTCTCATCTGATCCTATGGAATCATGTTGGGCCCCTCTACAATAACCTCTCTCGGTTTTTGTTATCTCAAAGTGGTTTTCCTGTAGTCTCCAGTTTTTAGTTGATGGAAAAAGTGTCAAATGGAAGCAGTGGAAAGTTGCAAAGTGGTGCAACTTTCATTCTGCAACTTGTGTGAGCAAACAGACTATTCCAACGCATCTAAATAAGAATTTTTACACTAGAAATGGTCATCTTTCGAACCCAAACACGCGGAATCACTTTGAGCTACATTCAACCGGATTGATCCCTTAAGGGTCCAAAGGGAAAAATGGCTACAAACTTCAGCATGAGGTTACTCGGACACTATGACCTTTAGAAACTTCTCATCTGATCCTATGGGATGGCGTTGGGCTCCTCTACAATAACCTCTCTCAGTTTTTGTTATCTCAGAGTGGTTTTTCCCATAGTCTCAAATTTTCAATTGATGGAAAAAGTGTCAAATGGAAGCAGTGGAAAGTTGCAAAGTGGTGTAATTTTTGTTCTGCAACTCGTGTGACCAAACAGACTATTCCAACATGTTCAAATAGGAATTTTTACGCTATGAATGGTACTCTTTCACACCCAAACACGCAAAATCTCTCTGAGCTACGTTCAATCGGATCGATCCCTTAAGGGTCCAAAGGGCAAAATGGTTGCAAACTTCAGCATGAAGTTACTCGGACACCATGATGCTTATAAACTTCTCGTCTGATCCTATGAGATCATGTTGGGCCCTGTACAATAACCTCTCTTATTTTTTGTTATCTTTGGTTTTCCTGTAGTCTCTAGTTTTCAGTTGATGGAAAAAGTGTCAAATAGAAGCAGTGAAAAGTTGCAAAGTGGTACAATTTTCGTTCTGCAACTTGTGTAACCAAATGGACTATTCCAACATGTCTGAATAGGAATTTTTACACTAGGAATGGTACTCTTTCGCACCCAAACACATGAAATCACTCTGAGCTACATTCAACCGAATCGATCCCTTAAGGGTCTAGAGGGAAAAATGACTACAAACTTCAGCATGAGGTTACTCAGACACCGTGATGCTTATTAACTTCTCGTCTGATCCTAGGAGATCGTGTTGGGCCCTGTACAATAACCTTTCTCAGTTTTTGTTATCTTTGAGTGGTTTTCCTGTAGTCTCCAGTTTTTAGTTGATAGAAAAAGTGTCAAATGGAAGCAGTGGAAAGTTTCAAATTATTTTCGTTCTGCAACTCGTGTGACCAAACGGACTATTCTAACGTATATGAATAGGAATGTTTCCACTAGGCATGGTACTCTTTCACACCCAAACACACAGAATCACTCTGAGCTACGTTCAACCAGATCGATCCTTTAAGGGTCTAAAGGGAAAAATTGCTGCAAACTTCAGCATGAGGTTACTCAGACACCATGACACTTATAAACTTCTTGTCTAATCCTATGAGATCGTGTTGGGCCCTCTACAATAACCTCTCTCATTTTTTGTTATCTTTAAGTGGTTTTCCCGTAGACTCTAGTTTTTAGTTGATGGAAAAAGTGTCAAATGGAAGTAGTGGAAAGTTGCAAAGTGGTGCAATTTTCGTTCTGCAACTCGTGTGACCAAACGGACTGTTCCAACGTGTCTAAATAGGAATTTTTACACTAGGAATGGTACTCTTTCACACCCAAACACAGGGAATCGCTTCGAGCTACGTTCAACCGGATCCATCCCTTAAGGGTCTAAAGGGAAAAATGGCTACAAACTTCAGCATGAGGTTACTCGGACACAGTGACGCTTATAAAGTTCTCATTTGATCCTATGAGATCATGTTGGGCCATGTACAATAACCTCTCAGTTTTTGTTATCTCTAAGTGGTTTTCCCGTAGTCTCTAGTTTTTAGTTGATGGAAAAAGTGTCAAATGGAAGTAGTGGAAAGTTGCAAAGTGGTGCATTTTTTGTTCTGCAACTCGTGTGACAAAACAGACTGTTCCAACATGTTCGAATAGGAATTTTTACGCTAAGCATGGTACTCTTTTTCACCCAAACACGCGGAATCGCTCTGAGTTACGTTCAACCGGATCAATCCCTTAAGGGTCTAAAAGGCAAAATGGCTGCAAACTTCAGCATGAGGTTACTCGGACAACGTAATGCTTATAAACTTCTTGTCTGATCCTATGAGATCGTGTTGGGCCCCTCTACAATAACATCTCTCAGTTTTCATTATCTCGGAGTGGTTTTCCTGTGGTGTCCAGTTTTCAGTTGATGGAAAAAGTGTCAAATGGAAGTAGTGGAAAGTTGCATAGTGGTGCAATTTTTGTTTTGCAACTCGTGTGACCAAACGGACTATTCTAACGTGTCTGAATAGGAATTTTTAGGCTAGGCATGGTCCTCTTTCACACCCAAACATGCAGAATCGCTGCAAGCTACATTTAACCAAATCATCCCTTAAGGGTCCAAAGGGAAAAATGGCTGCAAACTTCAGCATGAGGTTATTCGGACACCGTGATGCTTATAAACTTCTTGTCTGATCCTATTGGATCACGTTGGGCCCCTCTACAATAACCTCTCTTAGTTTTCATTATCTCGGAGTGGTTTTCCCATGGTGTCTAATTTTTAGTTGATGGAAAAAGTGTTAAATGCAAGCAATGGAAAGTTGCAAGGTGGTGCAATTTTTGTTCTGTAACTTGTGTGACCAAGCATACTATTCCAACACATCTGAGTAGGCATGTTTATGCTAGGCATGGTACTCTTTCGCACCCAAACACGTAAAATCGCTATGAGCTACGTTCAACCGAATTGATCCCTTAAGGGTTTGAGTGTAGTATGTTGAAATAGGCCATTCCTCCTATTGTCCAGGTTGTGTCTCGGTGATATGGGCCTGATGTAACTTGAATTGTGGTAGCTTGATATACAGAGTCTATTGATGCTAGGGTTCAATTTGTATGATTTTGGAAAAAGAAGCCAACTGAGTAGAGTTACCAGCTGAGTAGAGTTATCAACATTATTCGTAAATCATAATAATTTGTTTAGTACACTAGCCATTTTGATGCCTTCTTGTAGTCTCAAACATTATTTTGTATCATTGTTACATCAGTTTTTGAAGTGGCAACTTAATATAGCTCCATAATACAAAATCTGGTTCAAACTGATTTTCACGTGAAAAAAATGTGAATCAAATCACATTGATGTGAAAAAAAACAATGAGACCATAGCTTGTGGTGTAGGAACACCTAGGTCATGTAATGCCTTCAAAAGGATAAGTTGTCAAAAATGTATTTAAGTCCATGTAATTCCAAAATTAAATGTAATCAAGGCATGAAAAAGCACAAAGTGTAATATTGTCAAAATGCTAAATATGTAAAAGAGAGAAAAAGAAAGAATGTGAAGAGACAAAACAAGAAAATCAAGAAAATCAAGGAAGAGGATGAGTCATAGGTCATTCAAGGAAGATGAAGATTTAGTTGATGGTTGGAAACTTCTTTAAAAGCATTGTAAAGTCTGAGCAAAGAGATCATTGTATTCTGGAAGAATTAAATTAACAAAGAGTTCCCTATTTTAGCTTATTTTCTGTGTTTTTCAGTTGTTTCTTAACTTGTACGGATTGTGCAAGAGTTTAGGGTTCAAATTTAGATTGTTTCCAGTAGGTTGGGGAATCATCATTTTTTTACATCCATTTGGGAAGGAATCCATTAAATTTAATGTTTGTTTGAGCATTCTTCTTATGGCTCGATCTGAAATCCTATGCATGAGTTTTGAGTCTTATAAGGCATTTCCACACTACTCCACCAATGTAGGTCAGGTAGATTGGTGGAGTAGGTTAGGGATAGGTTATTTGTTATGTTTTGATGTTTGTGAGTGGAGGAAAAAGCAAGAATACCTTGAAGGAGCTGCTGCTACACAGGAAATTCTGAGTTTTCCAGTCAAAATGAATAGTTTCCAGCATGATAGTGGAGAAAGAAAAAGTGCATGGGTTAGAAGATGTTTCCAAATTCCTTTTCAGATGTATTTTGACATGTTCCAATGGTTGGCTGGAGGTTTTGAGGTTTGCATGTAGCCTATACATGAAACCCTCATTGATTTTTGAGTTTTTCACCTTATAAACAAGGGTTTGTCAATATATTGTAAAAAGGAGTCTTTTAATCTCTGTAAATGAATAAATTGGGAGTTTTGTGTTATTTCTAATGACTATTTTGAGGTTTTAAGTTTTTTGGGAATGTTTGAAGGGGGTCTTCTTTGAAAATCAGGCCTATTTTAGTAGTCTTTTTGATAGCATTTAGACTAAAAACTACTTATTTCTTCAATATAAGTTATTCTGAGTTTTTGATATGAGGACATGGGCATTAAGAGGTCTCTAAAATTGTTTTGGATATTGGGTTTTGAAACATGTGTGTTTGGTTTACCCGATTTAGGGCATGAATGTCTCATTGAGAAGTAGTGCCTTGACTGCTCAGAGAATATAAGTCTAACCTAACAGTGATCGGTGAGTTGATTTTGAGATAATGTTGTCTAAGTGATTGTGTCAGGAATGTATGGAGTCTTGGACAAGGTTTAGAAGTGAGATATGTTGTTTTGACAGTTGGACAGTGAGGAGACTTGGTGTAAAATAATACATGAAATTGTAAGTTTAGTTAGAACAAAGTTAAAAGAGAGCAAGTTCCTGATTTGTATTAGTTGTAATAATGATGTTCATAGTGCTTGATGGTCTGGTAAAATTCTAAAAGCCAATTGTAATGATGGATTGACTATTTGGGACAAGTTGAATGAATTGATTGAATGGAAGAGTTCCTTGTTGAAAATGGTGTTTTTTAAATGCATGTTGATCTAATTGATTGAATCAAAGTTTTCTAAAATGGTTTTTTGCTTTGAATGAGGACCAATTGGAATATAGATTTGTGGAAGGATGAATGATGAATGATAAGAGAATTTGAGTGGATGAAAAGTAGATTTTTGATGAAATGTTGAAATTTTGTTTGATCTTCTCCAAGATGAGTTTTGGACAAGAGTCCCCTGAGTTGTTGATTGGTTTGGCAATCTTTGTATTGCATCAGCTTGTTGCTTACTATTATGCTATGATAGATTTTTTCTAAGCATCCATAGCATGTTCAAAAGCACCTATTTTAGGCTTTTAGCCATAGCAGCAAGGCAATGAACTATTTGATAAAATGCTTTGATAGACATGTATGAAAAATGTGTTAGCATAGACAAGGCAGTGAACTGTTTGAAAAAATGCCTCAAAGAAATGTGGTCTCATGGTGATGGAATGGCATGATGAATGTCATGACAAGCAAATTGTTGTGGATTGTCATGGAATTCCATCACCATTGAGACCACATTTCTTTGAGGCATTTTTTCAAACAGTTCACTGCCTTGTCTATGATATTGCTTACTATTATGCTTTTCATAGATTTTTTCCAAGCATCCATAGCTTGTTTGAAAGCACTTGTTTTAGGCTTTCAACCATAGCAACAAGGCAATACTTGAACTATTTGACAAAATGCTTTGGTAGACATGTATGAAAAATGTGGCAGTATAGACAAGGCAGTGAATTGTTTGAAAAAATGCCTCAAAGAAATGTAATCTCATAGAATGCCATGAAAACCAAATGCAATTGGCAGCTGCTCCTAGTTATTAGCTATGCAATGTGAAGTAATTGCATAACTGTTTAGGTTGACTTTGTAAAAACTATATTGTAATTGAAATTTTTTCATCTATCAGCATCTAGTTATTAGTTATGAAATGTGAAGCAATGCTTTCAGTTTGAAAGATGTGCAATGCAATGTAATCAACATTATGAATATAAACCACAAAAATATTTTTTTTACTAAGTTATCGGTTCGGTTTTGGGTTCAGGATCGAGTTCGAGATCCCAGTTCGCCGGTTCGGGAATTTTTTTTTGGGGGTTGGGTTCATTTTGGGTTTGGTAATACAAAAACATATAAAAATTAGAAATATATACATATTTGCAGTAGTAATCAAGTTTAGAATACACCACCATATTAATAGTCAAATAACATAGCAAAAATACACCACCACTTTCATAGTGAAATATTAAAATATTAGTGATCTACTCGAATGTCATGATACAAAATTATAAATTAAAGTTCAAACATAAAAATGTCAAGTGTTTACAATCAGCCATTATTGATCATTGATCAATCTGAAAAGTGTGAACATTTTTCTGTGTGGAAGGAAAACAAGAAAACAGTGTTACATAATTATTTACATTGTGAAAGAGCCAAAACCTTTTTCTTGCAGATCGTAGAAGAATCTTAGTGATTTTTTGGGTGTCCTTGTCTTGGAACGAAACTATCCTGAGCCATGAATGATTGACCAGGAACTGTGAGAAAGAAATAAGATAAATCACATGCAACTTGTTGCAATTTCTTTCCTTGGGAAAAAGGGTAAAGTTTTCTTTTCAGGGAGAATCTCCTTTAGATTTTGAACGTGCATTGATAATTTTCAAGATAGACTTAGCCAAATATGTCATCTAGGTTTGAAGGTTTTAGGTAAAATGTTTGCTTCTTAAAATTTTGTTCAAAATTCAAGATGCAAGCTATACTCCCTTAGGGAAGAGAAGGCCTATCAAACCTAACACTCTTATGCAACACTTCTGAAGTTCTTGTTGATGCAGTATTAGATGCAAAGTTTCAAAATAGGCATGGTTATATAAATTCTCATCTCACGACTATCATTGCATCAAATTAAGAATTTTCAATCCTTTATGGTCTAGAAAAGAGAAGTATGGAGTAGTGTTCCAATACTAAAGTCTTATTGTGAATCCCTTTGCTATGAGTGGTTCAAAAATGAGGAATCTGTCTTCTGCACCAAATGAGAAATATTCACAATATGTTCTAGGAAGGAATATAATTCCATAAGATCGAGTATGCAAGAACTGAGAATTGCAAAATTGGCTTACATTTGACTTCCAAACACATAAATTTTCACACTTTTCAATGTTCACACGTAAGTCAAAAATTATATGTCCATAATTTTTAAAGTATACACTTGAATACACGTAACTCATATCTATTGAACCATGAATTTATAATTTGCAAATATGGACACCATCGATAAAAAAGATTTATATTAAGAAAATAGCCATGTACGCATACATCAATATATATCGATATAAGTATAAAATATAGTTACAAAATAGCCATATAGGCTTACGAGAATTCCATATAGGCATACAATGTCAAATATATCCAACACAAAATATGTACAAAGTTGCCATGTAGGCATACAACAAAGAGCTCTGTGCATTCAAAATTCATTTCTCTCCATGCTCTGGTTAAAATACAATTTTCTTTCCCCTTGCTGGGTGATCCGATGGCGATAATTCTATCACCCATTTTTGTTGTGCTCGAGGAGTTCTCCTACTCCTCCTCCTAGTGTTTAGCTCCTGGTGAAGTTTCAACTATTACAATAAGAAGTAAAGACATTAATATATAGAAATTACATTATAAAAATTAATATATTTAACAAAATAATCACTTACGGCCATCTCACGATCATTCTCCTTGATGGAAATATTTGCACACCAATGCTCAGGTGTGCTCAAGCCCTGTATAAACCATCCAAATAGGAATTAAACTACGAATCAATAATGGTTTGATTTTTCACTAGAACTAGTTCATCTATAACAATGAATGTAAATTGAAATTTAGTAATTTTCCTCATACCTCCCCTATCGTGAGCCATCGAGGATTGTATAGCGGAGGAAACACCAATATCCATTGCCCTCATAATGTTTGGTGGTGTTTCTGTCACCAACATCTGAAAATAAAACAACAAATTATTCAATCACAAAAGTTACAATAGCGATCCATGTGATGACTTATAACGTATGAGATCTAATGAACAAAATTTTGAGTACAAGTATTAAACAGATATATTTCTGATTATTAGTTATCAAATTTGAAGTAATGCTTTGAGTTTGAATGATGTGTAATGCAACGTAACCAACAATATGAATATAAACTATATAAATCTATTAAACTTAGAATTCATTACTTAAGTTCTCTTTAAATTCTATATTACCTCCATGAACATTTGATCAAATCTACTGGCACTCGGAGGTGTTTCCTTGAAACCTCCAACGGTACCCTATTCAACATCCAAAATCACATATTAAAATACCATTCATAAAACAATGCTATTAACACATGTAATAAATTTATAATTGTTTACTAACTTTACATACCCCACCAATAGGTGTACTGCAAAAATAAGTAGGTGGATGACTGGTGTATCTAGTCTCTACACTGTGACCCTGCAATTTTATTAAAATAGTAAAACTAAATTAGTTAATCTTGCATTTCACAATCAAAATTTAATAAATTAAATTCAATGAACATGTTGAATTTTACCTGAGTGTCAATGCCATATGCATCATGCAAAATTTCATCCATCCTCTCCATCCCCGTAGATGCATATGGATCAAGGTGCGTAGTAGCATATGGATCCTACGTAGCACCCTCCTGAGTGCTGGTAGGGTCATATGAACAAGCCGCCCCGCAATATTGACACACATGGGTTCAAAGGCCACCACCTGAAGACTCCCCTAGATGGCATTGTACAATAGGGTTAGTGTGATGGATGACACTCCAGGTCAAAGTTGTGATCACCTGCAATGTCTCTATGTCGGCACTCTCCTTCGCAATGGAAGGCATCACAATCTACTCACGAGGTGGCCTAGCGAGAGGTCATCTCCCTTGCCTCGTAGGATCCGGCTGTGTACCGGGCCTATCCTGAGCTGACCCCCCACCTCTCCCCTGGAACTCCCTCATATCAAAATAATTTGGGATTTGGTTCAATAAAAAATTCACTGTATAGTTTCCTAAGAAAATATTGTGGGACTTCACAATTATTGCACGGTGGGTAATCAAAGACCATATACCATCTTTCATAAAAACGGTTCTTAATCTCTTAGTGGTGGCACCAATGAATAGGAAACCTCTTTGCATTGAGGGTAAGATTTTGATTTGTTTTAGGGTTAGTGAATAGAGAGCACAAATCACCTTTAATAGTAATTTTTAAATCTTTTACTTGTTTATATAATATTTTTTCTACATAATATGCCCTGGTTGTCTGCCTCCTATCTTGCCATCCAGATATTTGTAGGGTGATTGAATCTACATTTTTTAACATGTCTTTCAATGAATTTGCTAGAAGCATTATTTCTGTGGTTGAAGCATTTGGATCACTCAACCTACTGATAAGATCCTCAAGTTGTTTTCTATTGTTCTTAATTTCACTCCTCAAATTTTCTTGAGTGCCAGGAGGGAATTGAGAGAATGGTGGGGGAGGTTGATTTTGTTGAGGATTTTACTATTGAGGATTTACCTCCTCTTCTTGATGAGGATTTGTAGGATTTCCTAAAAAATTTTTAAAAAACAATCAAATCTAACCTAAAACAAACAAAATCAATTTCAAACTAACAAACTCAAAACAAATAGCAAACAATACTTACCTCCCGCATCTCTTCGTCGTCGTGGCACCATATTTGCAAACAAAATCCAACTGTTCTTCATGAAATTTGCAGAAATCCTTCCTCCTAGAACGTGAGCGCGAAAGTGAGGATTTTTGGCCATGGGCAGAACTGAGAAATAGTAAAGAGCAAATGATACACATTTGATTTTCTTTTTCTTTTAAAATCACATAACGCGCTCATGTTATAACGCAAGCACGTTATGTCTTTCCAAATTTTTTTCCCATTTGGCCACAAAAGTGCGACCAACTTCATGCACCCGCCCCCCAGATCACTTCAAGCTGTTAAACTTCTTGCAAGGAACTTGCTCTGATACCAATTGTTGGCAACACAAGGGAAAACAACTAAGAGGGGGGGTGAATCATTTGTCATAGAATTTCAAAACTTATTAAACTTATTAACCTTATTCTCAGATATGATCAATAACCATGAAAGAATAAATCAACAACACATCATAAACACACATAACACCAAGATTTTTTATGTGGAAACCCTGTTAGGGGAAAAGCCACGGTGAAGGTTAGTCCAGAAGACTATACCTTGTTAAAAGCATAAAGAAATATGAATGGGGAATGCACTTGCATTCAGGTGCACTACTTAGAGCTCACTGCTCAATTAAAGAAAGGCTTACTTCCCAAAGGAAGACACGTTGTCTTACAAAAGATTTGGATTACATCCAGAAGAATTTTAACTGAGAAAATAGCATATGTTAATGCCTAATTACAGTTCTGGTTAAGCACATGAACACTTCTTCACTCTTCTTCACTCTTCTTCACACTCTGCTCTACCTTCAAAAGATTTAGAACATTATTCATGCACAGGACACACACACTTTGCATACTCATGTATTCAAATGATAAAACAATCTCTCATATATATCTGTAACAAGAAATTACATCGCTACATGTCGGCCCCAATAAAATAATAAAATGAATACAAATTGTCAACCCAAAACATTAATGATTATTAATGTCAATCAACCAATGTCAGCCACAACATAGTGAAGACCCAAAATAAAATTCTCAAACATGAACCACCTTCAAAAATTATTCCCCAAAGATCCAAAACACACTACAACACCCTGTCAGCCAAGAACATGGAAAACATGAACACATGTAAGAGAAAATCTCTAACTGTGAGCACAATGATCAATGAGGATGTGCAACACAGATAGAGCATGATCTAGAAACATCCAAAAACATCATGAATCACTAGAGAAGCATATGCAGTAACTGAACCTGCTGAAATCACATCATCTTCATTCAAGAACACCAACTGAAGCAATAGAAAAATTGTTAGAATACAACTGCTCATAACTCGATCAAATCTTCATGCAGATCTTTGAAACTTAATGTGGATAAACTAGATATACTCGACAAGAAACCTTTTAATCCACAACCTTTGATCATAAACATACTGATCTCACCAATAGACTGAACTTCACTTCACCATTGACAACCTGCAACTTATTTCATTACAATTTTCTCAATATCCTCGACATATACGGCTTCTAAGACATTAATGTGGAATAGTTTTGATGTCAATGACAACCACATATCAGCAACACAACCACAACATCCAACAATAATTACCAAGAAAAAACATAGTGATATTCATGAAGAACCATATGATCCTGAAATTCCTAAGTCTAATGCACTCCCCTTAGGAGATACAATTGATATACCCATGGATATAGATGATAAAGAAAAATTTATTAAATTTTGGGAAGTTCCTTGACGATGAATAACAAGAGGACACTACAACTTTACTTCATGACTTTCTTGAAATTTTTTCTTGGAAATATTCTGATATGCCAGGAATTGACCCAAAAATTGTAACACACAACATTGTTCTTGCTAAAAATGCTACGCCTATTCACCAAAAGGTAAGAAAAATGCACCCTAACATAGCCTTGCATGTTAAATCAAAGTTTGAAAAACTCCTTGATGCAGGTTTTATTCGACCTATTTATTATTCTCCTTAGATCTCAAACATTGTCATAGTTGCTAAACCTGGTAATCGTAATACGAAATGCACAGATTTTCATGACTTGAATAAAGCTTCTCTAAAGGATGATTTTATGCTTCCTAATATAGACATGATCATGGATTCAACTGTTGTACATGCTTTTTTATCATTCATGGATGGATTTTCTGGTTATAATCAAATCTTTATCAACCCAAAAGATCAATACAAAACTATGTTTACCACTGTTTGGGGAACATTTTGTTGGGTTGTGATGCCTTTTGGATTAAAGAATGCCTGTGCAACTTATCAGTGAGCAATGACATTGATATTTCACAATTACATACATAAAATCTTGGAAGATTATGTCGATGGAATCCTTGATAAATTCTTAACAAGACAAGACAATGTAAATGTCCTTCGAAAAATATTTGAACGAATATGTAAATATAATGTGTGATTAAATCCAAAAATATGTGTTTGACGTAGATAGTGGGAAAATTTTGTGGTTTGTCATGTCTCATAGAGGCATTGAGGTGGAAACAAATAAAATTTATGCCATAATCAACTTTCCACCTTCTCGAAACATTTCTCAATTATGCACATTACAAGGCTGAATTCAAGCTATTCGTTGTTTTTTCGCCTCATTAGCTGATCGCACATTACCCTTCACACATCTTCTAAAAAAGGATGTACATTTTGATTCGAATGAGGATTGTAAAAATTATTTTGAGAGTTTAAAGAGATACCTTGCAACTCCACCTGTTGTGCCAAACAAACCATTTATCCTTTACATAGTCGCATCAGCCCATGCTCTTGCAACATTGTTGGCTCAACAAGATGATAATGGAAAAGAAAATCCTATTTATTACATCAGTTGAACTTTAATTGATTATGAAACATGATACTAACCAATTGAAAAAAAATGTTTAGCTCTTGTATTCGCTACTAGTAAGTTGTGACATTATTTATTAAATGTTGAAATACAAGTCATAACAAAATTTGATCCCCATTAAGCATCTTTTTAATAAAATAGATCTTTTCAGACACTTAGCTAAGCAGGTGATGTTGTTAACTGAGTTTTACCTTAAGTTTGTTTCACAAAAAGCAATCAAAGGACAAGCCTTAATTGATCACTTAGCTGATGCCACTTCTCCTCTCACTTTAATCCTAATCATGACTCTTTTCTTGATGATAGTGTCTTAGCCATAGATGTTAAAGCATGGGAATTGTATTTTGATGGATCTAAGTGTAGAACATGTTTCGGTGTTGGAGTGGTATTAATTATGCCCAAAGGAAAGCCTATTCTCCTGTCGTATCAATTTAACTTCCTATGTACAAATAACATAGCTGAGTATGAGGCATTAAATACTGGATTGTGAGCTGCTTTAACCATGGGTGCTAAAGATCTCAAGATCTTTGGTGATTCACAATTAGTGATTAAACAAATCAATGGGACATATCAAACTAAACATGAAAAATTATCAAAATACGAGGATCTTACAATCAAGCTATTAAAGAAGTTTGAATCATTCACCATTAATAACATCCCACACAAAGACAATTGACATGTAGATGCAATGGCGAGTGCAACCTCTCTTATATCCCCACACAATCCTTCAACATACTTCACCTTTGTTATTCATCCAATCATGAAACCTTCGATTGATATCCGATTAGAAGACGTTTTAACAACAACTCAAGAAAACTCACGAGCATGGTATGGTACAATATATAATTATTTAAAATATGGTACCATTCTTGAACCCACAATGAAAAATACTCAAAATCATTTACGTAAACTAGAAGCCAAGTACTTAAACCTAGCCAATGTGTTGTATAGAAGATCCTTCAATGGTCTCTTACTGAGGTGTCTTAGGGACTCTAAAATTCCTATAGCCCTTGATTAGGCTCATGCTGGTTCCTATGGGGGTCATTTTGGAGGATGATCATTAGTGCAAAAACTCATCTGTATGGGATATTATTGGAGACATATGGAAAAAGACTTTTTTGCTTATGTTAAACGATGTCATAAATGTCAAGAACATAGCACTCTAATTCATGCCCCTGCTTCTAAGCTTCGTGCCCAAATTGCCATTTGGCCATTTTTCAGTATGGGGATTAGATCTCATTGGAAAATTTTCACCACCCTCCTCTTCTAGAGATACATTTATCATTACAACAATAGACTACTTCACAAAATGGATGGAAGCTATTCCTCTTCAATCTACAAATACTGAAGTAATTTTCCGTTTCATACTGGAACACATAATTGCTCACTTTGGACTTCCATATGCAATAGTTTCAGAAAATGGAACCCCATTTAAGAATAATGACGTAAAGAAATTTTTTGAAACATTTAACATTCAACATTGATTTTCCACACCATACTATCCACAATCCAATGGACAAGCTAAAAGCACTAATAAGATTCTCGAACAAATCCTAAAGAAAACCATTAGCAAAAATCATAAGGATTGGCATACATAGTTACATTATGTGCTATGGGCTTATCAAATGAGTGTTAGATTATCCACAAGAACTACACCCTTTAACCTTGTTAATGGTACCAACACAATCATGCCCTTGGAATTAAAAATCCCTACGCTGTGAATTGCTCTTCAAGACCTTATTGATGATACCACTTATAAAGACCAAAGATTGCACTAGCTTGAGATGCTCGATGAAAAGCGTATCAATGCTCTTGAGCATCTCCAGGCTTACATTAAGCAATTACAACAAAAAAATAACACTCAAGTCATTCCTCGAACATTTAGTAAGGGTGATTTCATTCTCTATGAGAATCAACGCAATACTCATGCTAACCATGAAGACAAGGATAAATTTAGTCTGAATTGGTTGGGACCTTACATAATCGATACCAGTTATGGCTCTAGTGCTTATGTATTAATAGAGCTCGATGGAACACCCCTTAAGGAACCTATTAATTTTGTGCATTTGCGTCGATATTCTCTCTAGTCTCTTTGAATAGTATAAATGATAAAGTAGTGTTGTCTACAGTTATTTGGCTACATTCTAAATAATTTCACATTGCTTCATTCTTGAAAACCGATCATGTGTTTTTCTTGGACACTAGGGTAATTATTTAAGTTATTTTTATAATTACTTTAGGTTTCATACTATTCACCCTTGTGTTACTTTAAGTTCGATCCTTAAATGAATTATAGGTGTATCTAATTTAA
>VDFB02327523.1:0-15820 GCA_007258455.2 Sequoia sempervirens
CTAAGTGTTAGTCAAATTTGTGATAGTGGTTATCATGTTCTTTTCACTTCGCAGGGATGTGAGATTAAAAACAAGCTAGGAAAGGCTATTGCAGCTGGAAGGAGGACAAAAGGAAATGTGTACAATCTTCTCGACACATCAAGCAATGACAATAATCAAGGTATGTGTTTAATGAGCCAAATTGAAGAAAGCTGGTTATGGAATAAAAGATTAGGACACATAAACTTTGAAAATCTGGTTAGAATAAGTAAGAATCAGAATGTTAGAGGTTTACCAATCCTTAACAAGCCAAAAAATTCTATGTGCAAAGAATGTCTAAGTGGTAGACAAACTAAAATCAGCTTCAAAACAAAAGAACATTCTTCTTCAAAACCTTTACAACTTGTGCACACTGATTTATGTGGACCAACCAGAGCGAGGTCTATTAATGGTGAAAGGTATTTTATGTTGTTTGTGGATGATTATACTAGAATGGTTTGGGTCACATTTCTTAAGCACAAATCATAAGCATTTGAAAGGTTTAAAATCTTATGTAAATTGGTTGAGAAGGAATTTGATTTGAAACTTAAATGTTCGCGATCTGAAAAAGGAGGTGAGTTCACCTCTCAAGAGTTTATTGATTACTATGAACATCATGGCATTAAAAGATAGTATGCTGCAACAAAAACACCTCAACAAAATGGGGTAGTTGAACGTAAGAATAGAACTATAAAAGAAATGGATAGAATCATGCTAGATGAAGCTAAGTTGTTTGATATGTATTGGAAAGAAGCTATTCATACAGTTGTATACATTTTGAATAAAGTGCAAATTAGGGTGAAATCTAAACACACTCCTTATGAACTTTGGTATGGAAAAACTGCTTCTGTCAAACACTTCAAAAATTTTGGAAGTAAGTGTTTTATCAAGAAAAATGATGATAACCTTGGGAGCTTTCAATCAAAGAGTGATGAGGATATCTTTTTGGGATACTCAACTCACAACAAAGCTTATAAATGCCTTAACAAAATGCTTAATAAGATTGTTGAAGTTGTTAATGTAAAATTTGATGAAAGACCACATTTGTATGCTGAATCTTTGCAGGATAATGAGGAAGAAGAACTTGAACTAGAAATAATTTCAGAAGGAACTGATTCAGCAAGCCCTAGCAATGAAATAGCAAGTCCTGAAAGGGTTGCATCAAAAGCTCTAGCTAAATATCACCCCAAAGATCAGATTATTGGGGATAAAAATGTAGGAGTTCAAACTAGAAGAAAGGCTATAGAATTTGATGAAAAGGCAGAAATTTCTTTTTTTTTAGTTACTCAGTTTGAGCTTAAAATTTTTAATGAAAGAGCACATCCTGAGACTCATGTTAGCTTAGTCTATGTAGGAAGAAATTGATCAAATTGAGGAAAAATCAGGACTTGGGGTTAGTCCCAAGACTAGATGACAAGAATGTCATTGGAGGAAAATGGATATCTGAAACAAGCTTGATGAGAAAATGGTATCTTATTGCAACAAAGCAAGTTTTTACGAAAAGGTATACTCAACAAGAAGGTATTGATTTGGTGAAACCTTTGCAGTTGCTAGATTAGAATCTATCAGTATTCTTGGCTTATTACGTTTATAAAGACTTACTTGTTTACTATCAAATGGATGTCAAAACTTCTTTTTTAAATGGCTATTTAGATGAAGAGGTCTATTTTGAACAGCCTGAAGGATTTATGTGCAAAGATAAGCTTGATCATGTTTACAGATTGAAAAAGGCCCTCTATGGCTTAAAACAAGCACCTAGAGCTTGGTACTCTAGGCTGGACAGTCATTTGCTTTCAAATGGTTTTGTTAGAGGAGGTGTAGATAGCAATATTTATGTTAAAACTGAAGGTTCTAATATTCTGGTTGTTGAAATATACGTTGATGACACAATCTTTGGCTACAACAATGTTACATTGAGTAAAAAATTCTCTCAGCTAATGGAATCTGAATTTGAAATGTCATTATTAGGAGAATTAAATTTCTTCTTGGGTCTTCAAATCTCTCAACGTGAAAATGGAATATTTCTTTATCAAACCAAGTATGCTAGAGAGACGCTTAAGAAATTTCAGATGGATGAATGCCATCCGGTTAGCACTCCAATGATTACTGGATGCAAACTTACTAAGGTTGATGATTCCCCTGATACAAATCAAACTGAATATAGATCAATGATTGAAGAAGTCTGATATATTTAGCTGCATCTAGACCTTACATTATCGCGGGGTGGTTTGCGGCGTTGCATGGTTTTGGGGCATCACCTAAAGAATCCCATGTCACTGTTGTTAAAAGGATTTTTAAATACATTAAGGGCACTCTTGATTATGGTCTTTGTTATCCTAGAAGAAATGATTTCTCTTTGATTGCTTATACTAATGCTGACTGGGCTAGTTGTTTGGATGATAGGAAAAGCACCAGTGGTGCTACATTCTTTCTAGGTGATCGTTTAGTGGCTTGGCACAACAAGAAACAAGAGTTTGTTTCTCTTTCTACTGCTGAAGCAGAATACATTGCTACCACTTCATGTTGTACTCAAGTTCTTTGGATGAGTCAAACTTTATTTGATATGGGTATTGCAATTCCTAAACCTGTTTCTATTCTTTGTGATAACACAAGTGCGATAAATATCTCAAAAAATCCTGTTATGCACTCTCAAACTAAACATATTGCTATCAAGTTTCATTTTCTGTGAGAAAAGGTTCTGGCTAATGAAGTATGTTTACATTTTGTTGGATCACAAGACCAGGTGGCTGATATTTTTACTAAGCCCTTAGCAAAAGATTTATTTGAAAGACTGAGACTTTGATTGGGAGTTATCTCTCAATTGTTACTGTGCTAATTCACCAAGATTCAGCTTAGGGGGAGCATGTTCTATGTTTTGTTTCACTTATAGCTCTCCTACTATCTTGGTTGCTGCACTATTGCTCTTTTTGTAGCTGTTTCTCATGATATTTTGGTTGGCTTCTCAGTTGTGTTTCATGGCAATGCACATTCTTCTCTTCTATTCTTTGTCATTGAGGAAAAAAGGGGAAGAGTCATTTGTGTTTTTCCATCAAGGACAAAGGGGGAATTTGTTGGATCTCAGTTGTGTTTATGGTTTGTCCTTGATGAAAAAATCTCTTTCAATTGGTTCTCTTTGGTGATCAGTCTTTGTTTAGATCCTTATGATTTATTATGACACTTCTTTGGTGTCTCTTGACTATTACAGAAAGATATCACGGTTGGTTTCCTTGTCAAGATGGTTCTTTTTGCATATAACTGATATTGGTTGTTTCTCATTCAGGCTTACACATATCGACATGAGTATGGCAGGGTCTCCCAAATCCACTTTGAAATGTTTGTGTTGCCTATCGGCAAGACATTTCTGATGTCATGTCGATTGAATTTAACATTCAGGCTACTTTCGGCGTGACATTCCTGTTGTCTTGGCGACAGTGGAAAGGTCTATCGGCATGAGTTGTGTTCACCGCTGGGAGGTCTTATCAAATGAGTCGGGTCTCACCGACTAACTCATAAGGTGGTTCATCGGCATAAGAAATCCCTATTGGCATGATGTTTCATCGAGCGTTTTATGTCTTGGTGACCAACACAAGAAAGATTATTTCGGCAAGACTTGTCTTTTGTTTCGGCGATTGAAAGTGATCTCTATTGGCATATGTTATTCCATCGATATGTGGTCTCAGCGATATTGGTATGTCACACCGATCAGAGATTAAATGGAAACTCATCAGAAAAAACTTAAGGCTTCGGCGTGAGGTTATAATGAATTTGCAATGTCACACCGACTGGTGGTGGATGGATGCGTATCGACAAGAGTTTTGCTTCGGTGGAATGTAATAGAAAACTCCTTGGTCTTGCCGACTAAGTCTTATGAAGTGCATTCGGTGAGAGATTGGCATTGTCTCAGTGACTCAGTGGATAAGGCTTTTTTGGTGTGACAGAATATTCTCTGAGAGGTCTCCCCGAAGGTTGTAGGTTATAGCGACTCTTAAGAATTGAAAATACTTTTCCGTAAGACTCATGAGTTTCAATGAAGAGTCTCAGCGAACTCGTCAAGTCTTGGTGAAAAAATCTAATGTATGGCTTTTGATGAGAGTTTGGTAATGTCTTGGCGATCTTGTATGATTCACAGGATGTTTCGGTATGTCTCAATGAATTCATTGGGATCTCTCCCTAATTATGGATTGTCTCAGTGACATCGGATGAGAGGATAACCTTCAGTATAACAAAGTACTATCTATGTGAGGTCTTCCTGAGAGTGATATGTTATGGCGACAATGTGTATCAAGTGACTCTCGGCAAAACATTATGAAGTCTACAAGAGGTCTCTCCAATATCGTTTGGTCACAGCGATAGTGAATGAAACAAAAGTAAATCTTGGTGAGAAGTTTCCTTATGTCCCAGCGAATGTATAATACACTAAGGAAGCCTATCGATGAGACATGATGTATTCGTTATGTCTTCTTCCTGACTCTGATGGCTCATGGCGAAAGCTATAACTAAGAGGAATGTCTGGAGGTGCAAATTTCCTTCGGTAGAACTATCTGGATTTCTCAGTGAATAGTTAACAAAGACTCAAAACACTGTGGTCGTCATCATGGATTGGCATCAAATCTCAGAATAGTTACATAACAGAATATTCATTGAGTTTCTTTTTGAGCTATTGCATTTTTGAAATAATGGATTATTTGCAGCTCTCTGGATAAGCATTACTCTTGATTTTTATCATCATCAATAGACTATCATTATTCAACCTCATATTCAAAAATCAGCAAGAGAATTTGAGAATCCTGTGAAAAACGCTTTTTGAGGATTTCTTCATAACAAACATACTTGAAATGTAAATAAATACCAGTGTTGAAAACTGTAAAAGTTCTTTGATTGTAATTTAGGAATATTGTTCTTTGGCTGTATCAAAAATGTATTAGGTAGATGTGGAAAACAGAGAGTTATGAGCTTGACTAAAAACAAAGAGATCCTCTGAGATATTTTTTGTTCAGATGCATAATTTGAGGGGTTGGTACTCCTTGAGATAGATATCTCTAAATGAGGGGTTGGTGCTCCTTGAGTGGGTGCTCAAAAATCAGCCTATAAGGCATTGTGAACTTTTGTTTAAAAGATTAAGCCTAGAAGGCATTTCGGGAGTGGTTTTTATACCCCAGGAGGGTTTTCCACTCGGTAAAATCTTGAGTCTCCTTGTTCTTCTAAGTTCTCTCTACTTTACTCTGTTGTTATTTCAGTTCACTGTTTGGTTATTACTTTTCTCAATTATGTTTATGAATGATTACATTCAACTCATGAATGCATTAATCGGAGTATATTTAGATCAGATCTGAGTTATGGTTTTTGAATTTGTGAAAATTTGTCAAATCTGTTAAGACACTAATTCACCCCCCCTCTTAGTGTCATTTTAACTCCAACACTTGTCAAGTTAATGTACCTTTTGTCAATTTATTTGATCCATTGTATGCTCAATTAGATTTGTCATGGATTGATTACAAAACTGAAAGTATGTCAACTCAAGTCTATAAGAAGATGCCTAGATTTAATGGATACAATGTTTGTGAGGGAGATGCACATATCAAAATATTTTCCAGCTTCATGGAGAAACACTCATTTGGATATCAGGATATGTGGATGAGATTCTTTGTTAGATCTCTTGAAGTGAGAGCTAAGGACTGGTATTTAAGTTTTCTTGAGAAGTCATTTCCTTGCTGGGATAAATTAGTGAATGCTTATAGAAAAGAGTTTACAAGAGACCCTTCTAACCTTGTCACAAGGTTAAAGTAGATCAAGGAGCCAAATGAATAGTCAAGCATTGATTTTAGTCATAGGTTTGATGTTTCTCTTTCACTAATCCCATAAAATTTCAGACCTAGTACTCTAGATTGTATTCATATGTACTTTGAAGCCTTTGAAGAGGGATCTAGTGCATTGTTAAAATATTTTGAAATACTGAGTATGCAAATGGCCTACACATTTCTAGATAGTTTGGAGAAGCAAAGGAATGAATATATGAAAATTTTGTTCACTTCACTTATGGGTAAACATATTGATGAAATCAACAGTTGTGTGAATGCAAATGCTTAGAGGTCTTCAGACAAATGAAGACTTGAGAAGGTAGAAGATGAGAATGATGCATTATTGGGTGATGAGGGAGTTGTCTTTGAACAACCTACAAAAGAAATGTACCCAACTAAAAGTTGTATCCATGATGATGAAGGAAATGATGAGGGTATGTGCAGGATCATCATGGAAAAAATAGGCCCTTAAGTGGCAAAATTTTTAGAAAAATCAGAGTTAGGCAACTTGACATAAAAAAATGAATAAGTTATCAAATTATTTCAAAAATATGTAAGAATAGAATCTGTAGCAAATTGAATGTAGTTTTTAAACTACTAGGTTTGTTTAAAAAAGAAAAAAATCTATTTGGTGAAAATTTTAAATTTCAAATGCTGTACTTAAATTTAGGGAAAAAATAAAAGTAGGTATTTGTCGACCACCTAACCACAATAAAAAAATATTTTTTATGGATTTTAGATATAAGTAGAGGGACTCATGTCCCAATTAGTGCATATTTTTGTAAATTTTTTCCAATTAAAATAATTAATTATGAATTTTTATTTCAACTTTTAAAAATATAAAAAACTCATATGATTTACCACCTTAACTTGGTCAAAACTTCATGAAATTCAATTTTTAATTTTTAATCCTATAGTATGCAAATCATAGAATGTGATGCATGTTTTGGATTCAAAAATGTGATACAATATGGACTTTAGTCATAATTCAAATAGAAAATGAATAATAATTACTTATTAAAATTCAAAGTAAAACATAATTTATATTGGTGGAAATCGAGAATCTCCTTTAAAACCCTTTTCATTTCATCAATTTTGGGTTAAAAAAGTCATCAGCCACATACCCATCATATTGCCCACTTTTGGCCCATCATGATCCTGCACACCCATGGGAGGAATAAGAAACACTTGAAGTTTCTTCTATCTCTTTTGCAAATGCAAAAATAGAGAGCACATTCTTTGTAGCAATTAAAGGCTGCAATGATGCAAATACTTTCCTAAATGATCATCTCAGTTTAGAATGTGTTGACAATACTTCCCCTTCAAGTGATGAATGTGATATTGCAAGGAACAATGAGATTCCAAGTCTTCCGAGCCAAGAACATGATGAAGAATATGATTTGGATTTACTCTTTGAAGAAGATATATGCAATCAACAATGTCCCGGTACAATTGATCAAGTCGAATCTACAAGTGTTCAGTGTAGCTTTGATGCAAGTCTTCATGATGAGATGAAGGAGTTTGCTGATTTGAGAAATGATGCTGAGAATGTCAGTATATCAGCTTCAAGTAATGAAGTATGTGATGAATTTCAATTTGAAAGATCAACCACAAGCAGCTGCAGTGAAGGATCCATTGACGGTTTTTTCAGTTTGAGAATGAAAATCTTTGGGTCTATCCTCAAGAGGATGCAAATGAAAAACTCAATGAAGACACCCAGTTCAATACTGACATGCAAAAAGAGGTGGATTTTTTTTATGACAACCCAGAAGTAAGTAAGAAGGAACAAGTGGACATCCTATTCATTGTAATTGGTGGTGACCATGCTTCTAACAATGTTGTTAGCAATTCAATCTCCTATGATTGGGAAAACCTTGTTTACGATCAACCCATTGAGTTTTTAGGCTTTGATAATGATGAGATCATGGGATATCTTGATTTGCAATTTGATAATGCATCCATTTCTAGTGAAGGTCAAGGAGAGGAAGTGGTTAAAATAATGGATTAGAGCAATGATAAATGAAGTAGTGAACAAATTTCAGACATGTTAACCACCGAGTATCAGAAATGTGCACATGTGAACAACTCTTAGTTTTTGCGTGTTGCTCTTATTGATTTTGATAGTGATGATGATCTTCAATATGCAAGGTATGATGCATGTGAATTTGATTCTCCTTCTAATTATGAACCAACTAATCATGATGATGATTATGAGGATGAAGACAATTAGTTATGTGATTGTAATGATGCATTGTATGATGAGTATGATAGTGTGAATGTTGATGCAAACCAAAATTTTTTTTTGATGAGTTTCAAGCAGCAGATGACCATGAGGATTGCCTATATAATGAGCCAAGTTTTGAAGATTTTAATGCAGATTTGGACAAGTGTCTGTTTGCTGACTTGAATGAGCCTAGTCATGAGTCTTTGAATGTGAATATGAATGTTTATTTCAATGAGAAATCAGATTATCCTTCTGAACCGAAATTGCTTATTGTTGAGAAAGCTTGTGATAGTGAAGATGTTCGCATGTTATGTTTAGAAGATGACAATATGACTACAGATGAAGAAAAGTCAGAAATCTTTGATGATTATCTATACAAACATGATGAAGGACAGTTGTAGAGTGTGCCAATGGATGAGTGTATCTCTTTGAATACACTTTGAGATGGTTTTGCATGATGAGAAAGATCTTCTGGTAAGTCCTTGTCATGGTTTTACCTTTGATATGCAAACTAGTGATCAGATTGAGGTTAATTGTACCGACCATAAGGAAGGATGTAAGTGCATTTTTTTCAGCTAGGAGAAGTTTTAACAAAGTGTGGCAATGTGCAAGTAATTGAAGGAAGTTGTTTTCAACTTGAGAAGGACTGTTTGTATGATGACTATGATTAGTTGTTGCCACATGATAATCAACATGTTGAAAGTGTGTGTGACTTTTAGATGCATAATGATGATGGATATGTTGATAATGTTGTATATGATTGTCTGTTGAGAGGCACCAACATGTTTAATCATGCAGATGGCTATGATCATACTATGCTTTCATATGATCTTGATCACCATCTTTAGATGTTGCCACTTGATACAAAATCAGAGAATGAAGAAAGTGGTAGTGAAGTGATCTATATGATTTGGCTACTATTTGATGACAAAGTTGAATAGAGAGCAAGTTCCCACTTGCACAAAGGTAGCTTGATACTTATGTTTGCTCCAATTCAATCATTCATGTTGTTGTGGTTTGACAGAGGCTAGCACGAGTTAAGGGAGATTAGTTCTTTTATCATATTGGTGTTTGAAAGAGGTAAGTACTAACTCCCAAGAAGCAGTTTGAGGGAACCTAGTGGACTCACAAGGGGCATACATCCCTAGTCAGAGCCACTGTTGGCACTCTCAAAATTTGAAAATTTGAAGTGCGCATTTTGAAAATTTTCCTCTGCACTTTCAGAAGTAAACATGAAAAGTTTGCCTAAGTGACCAACTTTGGACGGTCATATTTCAGAGCCTGTTGATTTTCATGCAAAACCTGTTTGCAGACCCACTAATGTGACATATGTGAGAAGTCATGTCAATTTCTAGCTTTGTATGATGAGTTTTGACAGGGTTTGGAAAAGAAAAGCTGGAGGGTTTTGACACTTTTTTGCTATTTGCAAACTTTTAGTTTTGCAAAGTTGCTTCCCGTTTGAGCTTACATTTTGCAATTGGATGATCGACAAGTCAAAACGATTGTTTCTCTCCATTCTCAATACAAAAGTGTGCTCCCATGACCATTTTCAGAGCTTCATGAGCTGATTTGCTATTTTTTACAGGCCAAAACCAAAGGCAATTTGTTCAGTTTTGCACCTACATTTTCATAAACCTTTCAGAGAAGACAACTTCGACCTTCGATATCTGTTGATGAATGATGATTCAGGAAAATTACTCTTGAACACATGTTCATTGTTCCAAAGTGATCTAATGTGTCGAATGGAAGCTCACCAAGAGTTGATTTGATATTTTTTCAACGAGGTGATTTGATCAATTTTAATTGGTTTTAAACAGCCTGTTGTTGCAGAGAGTTCAACTGAGCAACTTTGATAGTGAATATCTTTCACCTAGTGAATCATTTGGCCAAACCATCTTTTACAATCCATTCAAGGGATATATTTCTACATGCCTACAAGTTTTCATAGCTCTAGGAGGTCGTTTGACCAGTTTCCCAGGTCGATTCTGAAGCCAACTTGGCTAGTTTCGCTCATTTTTCAAATATGCCCGAAAGAAAGTTTTAATGAAAACCCAGTTTGTCTTTTCAATCCAAAAGCATTCTAAAGCTACCTCATGTCAATTTGAGTATAAAATTTGTTTGAAAACAATTTTTTTTAGTTGGGAAGACATGGGGACCTAGCATGCTTTGTACATTTGTGAATTTCTAAGCATTACAATATGGTAATTACTTCAAGTAAATTGGTTTGAAGAGATCAACATATGGGGGTGCACAATTATAACTACCTTCAAAGGTTTGAATATGGAATAATTTATATCTTTCATTCTAGTGTGAGGTTTAAAAGATGAGCACAAGTGAAGTCTCATAAAACAACTTTTCAGTAGGAAATAGGGTAGTCATATAACAATCTTATGTTATGTTCATGATAATGGTGCTATCAAATGAAGGGTGATATGAAAATTTACATATTATTGAAAAGGAAAATCCAGTATACAAGGTATCATTGCAGCCATGCTTTAGCTTCGAAGTGAGCACCAACTATGTGTGGAATTTTAGATGTACAATGGCCAATTGTGGTAGTTACACTTGTTAATGATGCACACATTTGACAATTTTGGTTTCCCTTGCAAAATGTTTAATAATCAACTTGCCATGAAACATCTAATAAAGAATGAATACAATGGTGGAGCAGCAAGACAATGTCCAAAAAAATGAATAAAGAGGAGGGGTTGTCTATAAATGGTAATAGTGATATGCCTTCACCTATTGAAGAAATTTTGCTCCATGAAGCCAACAATGTGAAGGAGATATAGGTGGTTGGTTCAACATATATGAAAACAATTGAGGCTACACTAGAGATAAGTTACACCATTCAAAACTCAACAAATTTCCAAAAGGGACAAGATATAAATCTTTAATTGTTTTCAACCATGCTTGACACTGACCATGGCAGCGGTCATATGTTATTTCCTTGGTTCTCTCTAGCTTAAAAGGACTTTTGAAAAGTTTGTTGTATTGGCCAAATGCCCTTGCCAAGAGAGGAATTTTTTTTTTTCATAAAATTCGAACTCCATTACATATGAATAAAACTCCCTACTAATAGGACATCATGCAAGGTGATGGCTCTACCTTGAGGAAAGCATAAAAAAAAGGCTCGAATGGTGCAACCATGGTGCCGTTTGGAGGAAACTTGAAGTTGAATAGGGAATGAATGCTACATATACATCAAATGGTATTGTTGAAAAGTCAAAAACTTATAAGAAAAGGAATTTATGCTGCTAAAGGGGTGCTAACACTAAAGAATGTTGAATACTCTGTTACACAAGGAAAAGCCACACACCAGCAGATAGGGACAAGTTTGTTTTTTTGCAAAAGAAATCATATGTCAATGAAATAATTGAATTTTTTGTTGAATGACATATTTGTCCAATTGCTATGCATTAAAATAGATTGTGAAAAGAGCTTAGAGACTTCCTAGCAAATGCATATGGCAGGAGACATGATTGCAGAGTATACATAAAATAGATTTGTTAAAGGGTCTCCAACACGCTTTAATCACAAAGGAATGTTGATTGCAGTATACACATTTCATAAAATTTATATATTGATAAGACTTTAGAAAATTTCAAGTAGCTGATGTGGAAAGCGGATCCACAGAACGTGGCAACCAGTTGGGAGGGCGCGAGCTTTACAATAAGGTTGATGTAGTTTTTAAGTGGCGGCAACACACTTGAGAATGTGGAGATCCATCAAAGCTTGAAGGTATGGAAATCCATCAAAGCAAAATGGATGCTTGAAGAGACCTTAGAAAATTTCAAACAAATGTAACTAATGATTAATGGGGTGCCACCAACAATAGAGGAAGATATCATTAAAACTGAAGGAAAGTTGCGCTCCAAATTCTCATTCCTTCATGCTCCTGCACTAATGGAGAAGGACAACAGGGTATCAAAAAAATGAATTTGTTGAAAGTGCTTTATAAATTTTTAAGAAAATACAACTAACAGCCTCCATACTAGTTGATTGGGGTGCCATCATTCAAGCACTAGTGGACCGTCTAAAAAACTTTAGAAATTCTCAAGAAAATGTTGTGAAATAGGGCACACAAGGATTGGTGAATCTTTACTCTGTAGGGTATAGACATCCAACAAAGCATGAAAGAAATTTATACATTGCTAATGAATGTAGCCAAAGGGATTTGTGTTGAGATTGCAGAGCATTGAAGCTAAAGACTAGACAATCGGTGCTTATAATGCAAGTGTATAAAAATCATTGGAGAAGTTCAATTGGTGTTTGCAGTGATAAGGTATAAATAATTTTAAACATTGATAATTTCATGGGCAGCCATTTGTGCCTAGTCATAGAGGAGATCCACAAAATGTAACCATTGCACACATAAAGGAGAATGCCATATTCATAAATGCAACCCACACACAAAATGTATTTGTTGAAAAGGTTTTGGCCAGTAAAAGAAGGGAATCAATCTATAGAGAGAGGAAGCTATCACCATGCCCTTTGAAAATGAAGTGGTTCGAGGCCATTTGAGGGAGATCCAATCACCATGAGTCACAGAGCATGGTTGAAACAAGACAAAGAAATTAAGGGAAAATGGAGGTAGGGGTGATTAACAGTTCGTGAGATAGCAAGACAAATCTCGGTCATTGCTCGTTGTCTCATGGGGTAAAGTTGCTCACTCATTAATTCCTGTGGGATGAGTGAGATTTGATCACATGGCAAGTGGGCCTAGTAAAAAAATGAATGCCCAAGTATAGCTTAAATTGTCTGATGGAAACCTTAAAGGAGGCTCCATTTAAATTTTAAATGGCAAAAATACAAGTTATAAAGTGGAAAATTTTAATGGGGCTTTTAAGCGGTGGGTAATGGTTTATTTTTAATGTTTTCCTAATAAGGTGATGTGCAGTTTTTAAAAAGGGAGAATAATTTAAGTGTGTGTAGCATAGGTAAGATATTCATTTGGCCGGTAATTTGTTTTAAAAACTTTCACTTTTGTGAAGTGAAATAAAATATAATGGGTAACTATTTTAATGGTAAAGGGGACTGCCCGAGGAATATTTTATGAAATAAACAAGTATTCACTAGGTGAGAAATCCTACTGGATGGAGGGTGAAAATACACAAGCATAGGTGAAAACATTATGTTGCATATTGATTTTAAATAAATCAATACCTCCATTTATTTATCTTTTAATATCCTTTAGTGAAGAATGGATGAAATATTGTGCCTGGTGCAAAATATGTTATTAAAGGGCCCCTTTATTAAAATATGAGCATTATTATTGGCTGAAAATTGAAAGTTTAATGTGCAACAAGTAAACAATAGAAAAGAGTTTTCATGGGCAAGGAAAAATAATTTTTCAACTGCTAGGTGAAATGAAATGAAATTTCCTCACATGGGCAAATTTTCTGTAGCTGAGCAACTTGGAAGAAAGGCAGAAATGGAGGAAAAATCTATTGCAAGGAAGAGAGATGAGAGAGGCTTTGCATTTTGCTGATTAATGGTGGATGAAGCTTCTAGATGACATCTACAAATTAGCTTATGAAGCTTCTATTCTTCTATTTCTTCTCTTATTTTCTCATTTGTAAGGGTTTTTGAATTCTTGTATGGGGCTGAGTAGATACCGAAATGCTTAATTTGAGTCATTAGATGAGTTTTTAAATTTGTAATTGCTGATTTCATGAGTAAATATCAACCAGTTTGTGCAAATAACTCATGAAAATCATGAATGTCATCAAATTTTCTCCAAACTTGTACAGTTTAAGTCATGTGAATTCAATAATACAGAGTATCTTTGGATTTGTCATATCAATTTTTTGAGATTGTTTTGTCTATTCATGGTTCTATTTCAATTAAATGGTTAAAATACTTTGAGCAAATAATTGTGATTGTAAGTGTGCAGGTTGGATCTATGAGAAGAGTTTGATTGACAATAGGATATGATTTTTTGATGTAATACATTAGCAATTTAAATCCACTGGTTGAAGTCTATTTGTTGATGAATTCATTTAATGCATTTGACTCCATGGCCCAAAATTAGGCATTGATTTGTCATTTAGCTTTATGCATCTTAGAAACAAGTTTAAATTCAAAATCATTTTATATCCCTATTGTTTGGTTGAAGTTTAGTGTTCTACTTCTCAATTACTAAGTAAGTGTTGATATACTGAGAATTTAGCCATATTTGAGGTTATCAATGCTTTCCTTGGTTTATTTTCATTGGGAGTTATCTGCTATAAAAAGTAATGTCTGTGTATGAGTGAATTAAGTTTTAGGCGTTGTATAGGCTGCCCACCTTGGACTTGTAGACCCAAAACTGTAGAAGATATCAGTATTTGACTGAATCTTGTCAGTTGGGAAAATCCCTCATTGAGTCTGAGTATAAGAAATTGGCTAATTCCTTAGGATTCATTGGACTGGTTGATTTGGCGCACCAACAGTCTTGATCTAGAAAGTTCTTCTAATTTTACTTTAAGACAAGATCGCCTACCTAGAACGACTGACATTTGATTCTCTTATTATAGCTCGTTTTCAATTGGTTTTGATATACTCACAAGTGATTAAGGGCATCAAGACGACATTCATCCAGGAATTCTCATTCAGTCAAGACACTTTGTACTCTCATTTATTTAAATCTTTAGTGACACACGCAATGATGGGAGCTTAGCCTCAATAATCAAGATGGCTTCCAATCCATAGACCAGGGAGAAAGGGGTTGCTCTTGTAGGTGTGTAGATACTGGTTTGATAAGCCCAAAGAGTGGTATTTAGTTGTAGATGCTAGTCATAACCACCTTCATTAACTGTTTTCTTTAGGATTTTTAGGATAGTTTTGTTCATTGCTTCTGCCTAACCATTTCCTTGGGGATAGTATGGTGTAGACAATTGGTGTTGGATATTGAATCTTTGGCACAACTCTTTCACATCATAATTCTTGAATGGGGTTCTATTGTTTGAGATGAGGGTTTTTTGTACACCATAATGAAAAATTAGGTAATTTGGGATAAACTTGGCTGTCTATTTCCCTGTTATGTAGGTCATAAGGATGGATTCAACCCTCTTAGTAAAGTACTTGGTGGCAGTTATGATAAACTTATGGTTGTTGGATGAGGTTGGAGTGATTTTTCCTATAAGGTCAAGTCCCAACTATGAAAAATACCATGGTGTAATCATTGGTTGCAATTCTTGAGCTAAGCATGAATCAGATCCCCATGTTGTTGACAATGGATGCATTTTCACACATAATAATGAGCTTCTTTTTCCATGCTTGGCTAATAGTACCCTGTCCTCAACAGTTTCTTAGCTAATGTTATACTACTAGAATGGGACCCAAATATTCCATCGCGCACTTTTGTTAAAGTAGTTAAGGCTTCCTCTTTGTTAATAAATCATAGTAATGTCCCTTTGATGCTTCGACAATAAAGGGTATCACTTAGGATCATGAATTGGGATGGCTTTTTGACAAAGGTCTTTTTAAGGTTCGAGGTGATGTCTAATGGAAGGGTTCCGCTATTAAGGTAAATAAAGATATTACGGTACCAAGGGGAGCCAGGACCAACAATGACACACAAGAATTTAGATTCAAGGATTTCAAATGTTGGTACGAGAATTTGTTCTACTAAGAATTCACATTGAAGGATGTTGTTCGACATGTCTAGTAGTGATTCAATTATTTCCATGGCATTTGCTGCTCTATTGTTCATGTGAGGAATCTGATCAAAATTTATGTCTATAAAATATCTTTGATATTTTCCACTATCTTCTTGTAAGGAGTGAGCTTGTCATCT
>VDFB02327524.1:0-19228 GCA_007258455.2 Sequoia sempervirens
TAATCTCCAAATGTTTAGAATACAATTGTTACAAAAAGTTCTCCTTCAAGCACAACAGGATGCCAACATTTCCCTGACATGTGGAGACAACACTCAACTCTCAAAAATGCTCTCAACAATCTCACCACTCCAATTACAAAAGTCACCTCAAAAAACACTTCCAAAATTCCTTAGCTAGAAAAATACTTAGCTAATTCCATCCTACACCAACCCCTTTTATACACCAAGCTTACCCATTTTGGTGTGTAACCAAATGATTTTACAAATAAATCCCCCTGACATTGCAATAAAATCTTCCATGTTTAAATAATTAACCCTTTCAAAATACTTTTTGGATGGCCCTTATAATTTGGGCTCACAAAATGTTTTTTAATATTTCTCGAAAATCATTATTTTTAGACCTTTTAGTTATAACATATAAACAAAATAATATTTTGTAAGGATGGATATCCTTATTAATAGGAGATTAAAATCCTATTAAAAGTATTATAATATAACTCCTTAATGGGTATGTGCAGGATCATCATGGAAAAAATAGGCCCTTAAGTGGCAAAAAAATTAGAAAAATCAGAGTTAGGCAACTTGATGTAAAAATTTAAATAAGTTATCTATAATATTTCAAAAATATGTAAGAATAGAATCTATATCAAATTGAATGTAGTTTCTAAACTACTAAGTTTTTAAACAAAATCTATTTTGTGAAAATTTGAAATTTCAATGCAATGGTACTTAATTTGAGGGGAAAAATAAGTAGGTGTCATCGACCACCACGACCACAATAAAATGTCGTATTTTTTTATAATATTTTTAGATATAGAGTAGAGGGACTCATGTCCCAATGCTTGATGCATATTTTTTTATAATTAATTTTTTTCCAAGTAAATAATTAATTAGATATTTTTATTTCAACTTTTAAAATATATACTCATATGTATGACCACCTTAACTTGGTCAAAACTTCATGAGTTAGTTTTTCTTTTAATCCTATATTATGTGAAGCATAGAAGATATCTTGACACACATGGCAGGATTCAAAAAATTTGTTACCGTTTGAAAGCTATAGATGTTTTTCAATCAACCTATCAATGAGTACTTTAGTTGTAATTCGAATAGAAAATGAATAATAATTACTTATCAAATTCAAAGTAAATCATAATTTATATTGGTGGAAAGCTAAGAATCTCCTTTAAACATCCTTTTCATTTCATCAATTTTGGGTAAAAAAAAGGTCATCAGCCACATACCCATCATATTGCCACTTTTTGGCCCATCATGATCCTGCACATACCCTAATATTATCTCATGTAATCCTTAAATTAAAGTACAACTACACCTATTTTATCTCATGTAATCCTTAAATTAAGGCTTTTAAATGGGAGGAGCGATAGGCTTTTATATTTTATCTTTTTATTTTATTTTATTATTTTTTTTAATAAAATGAAATAATGGGCTATATGGAATTTTGAAGTGATGCCATGTGTCCACCATATTGGTTCAACTTGCTGACTAGGTATGTTGATCTCATCATTCAATCATAGACTTTGACTATTTGTAACTTTTTCATACATACTCCAATTTTCACAACACAAGTTGTGTTGTGAAGCTCTTGATGAGATATTCACATTGATATCTTGAGCATTGAAGCTCTGATTGACTCCATTTGAGTTGCATTGGAGTCAAAATTTTAAACTCTTTCTGATCATGTAGTTATAGAGAAAAATGAGGAAATTCAAAATTTGAAAAAAATCCTCCAGATCAAGCCTCCCCACTAGAGAGATTTTGGACTTCCAAAAGTGGAATTTATTCAGATGTCAAGTGAGGACTTTTCCTCCCCACTTGTCCTATATATTTTGTACATTTTTAAGACTCCCTCACAATCACAATGAAGATTGCAACAACATTGCTAAACATAAACATCATTTTATCACTTCCATAAGAATCTACATCAACTGTCATAGCCATTGACTAAAAAACATTGACTAGCATCAAGTTGTACAATAATGTAGATATGAAAGAGAATAGATCAACAACATATCGATCTCCAAAAATAGAAAAAAATTTACCCAAGGGACCATCAATGCTTTCAATCACCATTCTCTCATGCTGTACTATGGATGCATCCTATGACATATGATCCTAGTTAGCTACTCTGAGTTCATGTATAGAACCACTTGTACTGACAAACATAAGATTTAAATCTTTATTTGCATTAATTACCCTCTTTAACTTCCCTATTTTTGCAAAAGAACGATCAGTCTTAATATTATGAGAATGTACAATATACTAAATGCCATCTTTAAATAAATGATAATGATTCTTTTCCCTATCAAAAATAGCTTTATGATCATATAGATAAGGGATACGTAACACTATCCCATAGATATATAGTGGAAACACATCAAACTATACTTCATCCACAAACTTACTAGTGATTGTGAATCTCAAAGTGCATTGTCTTGCTACTTGCATTTTATCATTCTCACAAATCTAGCCTAGTGGATAAGGTTTCTTATGTAGTGTAGTTTTCAATCCCAAGTTTCTTACAACATCTTCAAAAATTAAGTTAACTTGAGACCCACTATCTATGAGTGCATCAACTTTAGTATTCTTAGCAACAACTCTTAAATGAAAAAGATCATTTATTTTCTTATCTTCAAGGACATCATTACTTTTAGAAGTAGAAGAAAAAATATCAAAGGAAACACTCACAATAGGAGCTTTACCTTTCAAACTCATAGTTGTTATCTTAGTTTCATCATTAGAATCAGAACCAAGATCCATAACATTTGTGACTTTCTTCTTACCTTTATGTTTCTATTTTTTTTTCTAAGCCCACTTAGGCTTCAATTCGGGATGCAACTTCCAATAGTGATCTTCATCATGACCCTTCCTATCACAATGACAGCAAGAAAGTTGGAAATCCTTCTTAATTGTAGTTGTCTTCTTTCCTTTTGTTGTCTATGCAACCTTAGATTATTTCTTTACAGAGTTATCATTATCAAACTTATCAACAAAAGAACCCTTTCCTCTTGACTCTAAATGTGTAGCTTAAACATAAAATTCATCCAAATTTCTAGGGTTCAAGAACAAAATAGAATGTCTGACATATGAGTGAAGACCTCCTATGTAATTTAACAAAGTATCCTAGGTGTTCAAAGGTACATTTAATGTAATAGCCTTCTTTCTGAATTCATGGGGGTACTCTTAGATAGTTTGACCTTTCCGTTGTTTAAACACTTTCCAATTCATCATTAATTGTTGCATGTAACCTAAGGGATAGAATTTCTTCTTAAGAGTACTAAAAAAATTTTGTTCAGGTTAAACTGACTCCACCATGCTGTGAAATTTTTTCTCTAGTCCTACTCTCCCACCAAGTAAGAGTTGTACCTCCCAACCAAAGAGTAGCTAACTGGATCCTAGAAGCATCATCAAAGAGGCTTTGGACTCTACAATAAACTTCTACTTGTTGAATCTAGTCATCTAGTTTTTCAACATCTAACTCACTAGAATACTTAGGAAGTTCAAATTTAACATCCAATTTAATCTTAGGCTTATGTACACCCTTAAAAAGATTAGCAGAAAGAGAATGCGTAGAAGAAGGATTAGATGGAGGAGATTTTGGGGGTTCATCACCACCTCCTAGTTGCTTCTTCTTGCCTCAATGCATTTTCTTCTTCAAGTTTCATGCATTCTTCCCTTTCTTTGAGAAGCATCTCCAATGCAGCTCTCATTTTCTAGAAATCTCTTTAAAATTCTTCCTCACTAAGTTCTTCAAGTACCTCCGTTCTAGACATAGAAATTTTCAAAAAAATTCTTCACTTCTCGATCTCAAGATTAAATTCCTTAAGCTTTCCTTTGCCTTTCTGAATCCTGGATCTCGTTAGCATTCAAAACCAACTACAATAATAGTCACCAAAATATCTAATACAAAAACTTGATCTAATTTAGGATCTAGAATAATTGCATAATTGAATGCTTAACTTAAATAATTTAATATAAAATCAAAAACAAGTGTACATTATTGAAATTATGCATTGAAAATCAAGGTGATAACCAGAATGTGAGAGAGAAGAAGAGAGAAAGTGCAAACAATTTGATAACAGGGTTCACCACAATTGTGACTACGTCTTTGAGTCCACTCCAATAGAGTGAGACCAATCCAATTAATCTCCAATTTTTCTGAATACAATTGTTACAAAAGTTCTCCTTCAAGCACGACGGGATGCCAACATTTCCCTGATGTACAGAGACAACACTCAACTCTCAAAAATGCTCTCAACAATCTCACCACTCCAATTACAAAAATCTCCTAAAAAAAAACTTCCAAAATTCCTTAGCTATAAAAATACTTAGCTAATTCCATCCTACACTAACCCTTTTTATATACCAATTTTACCCATTTTGGTGTGTAACCAAATGATTTTACAAAATCATGTTTATCTCCCATTTTTACAAATAAATCCCCTCGTTACAATAAAATCTTCCATGTTTAAATAATTAACCCTTTAAAAATACTTTTTCAAATGGCCCTTATAATTTTGGCTCACAAAATGTTTTTTAATATTTCTCTGAAGTCATTATTTTTAGCCCTTTTAGTTATAACATATAAAAAGACTAATATTTTGTAATGATGGATATCCTTATTAATAGGAGATTAAAATATTATTAAAAGGATTATAATATAACTCCTTAATATTATGATATTTTTTACATTTATAATCCTTTCACATATATTTTTAAGGGATTTTATCTCATTTAAATAGGAGTAAATTAAGGCCCCACCTATTTTATCTCATGTAATCCTTGAATTAAGGCTTTTAAATGGGAGGACTGGTAGGATTTTATATTTTATATTTTATATTTATATTTTATTTTATTTTATTTTTTTAATAAAATGAAGATAATGGGGATATATGCAATTTTGTAGTGATGCCATGTGTCAACACCATATTGGTTCAACTTGCTAACTAGGTATGCTGATGTCATCGGTTAATCGTAGACTTTGACCATTTGTAACTTTTTCATATATACTTATTTTTTCATAAGACAAGTGGCATTGCAAAGCTCTCGACGAGGTCTTCACATTGATATCCACATTGACAACTTTCAATTTTGACCCTTTTTTCTAACCTGGGTGTTTGAGTTGACTGAAGGTTTGATTGATTGTATCTCAAGCATTGAAGCTCCAATTGAATCCATTTGCGTTTTGTTGGAGTCAGAATTTTGAACTCTTTCTGATCATGCTAGTTTTGGATCAAGCAATTCCTTTAAAGTGGGGGGCATGCATTACCATAATTCATTTGCATTCTTGGTTATTACTATAACCGTGTCATTTATGTGCTATGCTCATTACTTTGTGGATGACATTGGGTATGATGTCCTTCATAAGTGTGATCTATCTTAAAGCATATTACATTCCTCTTGGTGGCCTGATGTGACACACTGCATCCCCTAAGTTGTGAATATTTTATTATTTGATTGGTCCTCTCTTAGAGACATTACACACAATGTTCCCTAAGTGACTGACCTTGCATAAACTTAACAAGACTCCATTGAACATCTTTTACATTTTTACATTTTTCACTTTCTTTTGCCACCTTGCATAATGCAACTTGAATGACTATGGTACCCTTTTTATTTTTGTTCATTCTTTTGTTTTGTGGCACCTCATTAAAGTTATCAAGAGGTATAAATTTCATATGGTTGAGTGGGAATCTGACCTATTAGCATAAATTTTCCCCATAGCCACCTTTTTGTTTGTGAGTGCATACCAACTAGCCTATGTATCTTACCATTTTTGGAATTCTCACCCCACAAAAAACCAAAAGTTCCATGGCCCAAAGTGAGTACATTTGGGCCTTCTCACCCAATGAATCATCATGTGTTCTATTTCCTTAGAGTGAGTATACATTCTCAATCAGCCTAGATCTAATCCACAACTAGTTGGATTGACGATCAAAGCTTCATCTGATTCTCAACACTTGTGTGTTCCTTTGTTCTTATGTTTAGTTTTCCATGGGATCTTCATCCTAGGGGCTTGATCATCTCTCTTGATCATTGTCATTCCATATTTCTAACATAAGTTCACTTGAACCCTCTTCTTGATGTTCATGGCTACTTTAGAGTGAAATTGAAGCAAGTTCATCCTCTCAGTAAAGTGGGGGCTAAATGTGCCATAGAAAAATGCCCCCTTGTCACTTTCATGGCCTTTTAGGTCTTGTTTCAAGGTGTTTGATCTATTTGGCTTTGATTTTATGTTGCAAAATGGCTTAAACATGCATATTTAGGTACTAAAATTCAAATAACGAAGTCTTGTGAATGTGTTGTAAGATATTTCTACATTCCTCTAGACTCTATTTATTACAATCCACCTAAAACTCACCATTTTACACATCATTAAATCCAATTTTGAAGTGTTGTAAAGTCTTGGAACAAGAATTCATGCTTTTCTAGGCATGTTTTCACTATTTATCCTTTTCTTATGACTTATTTGACCCCTTTATTCCCTCATATTCTTTAATTAAGTGTATTTCTCAATGTAAGTATGATAAACAACATTAAATACAACTTAATTCCTAACACTTGTTTTTAGGTTCTAGCTAGGACCCGTTTGCCATGGGTGGTGTATCGGTCCCCCTTGGCCCCAAATTTAAAATATTTTAAAATTTACTTTTGGATTTTTATTTAAAAACACTTGATGTCGGCATGTGATGAGGTATGAATGAGTAACTAAGGCATAATATTGTATAAATAGGCAATTTTCACCTCATTTTAGATCTTCCAACATTCACACATCATATTCAAGAAATCTAAGCATTCAAGCAATATTCAAACACTTTGGAGCATCCATTGGCATTACTTTAGATTTGGATTATCAAGGGTTTGGTAAGTTGATAGCATTTTCATGTTATTATTTTGTCATTCTCTTTCATTTCATTATTTCATAAGGGTTTGATTACCAAAAGTGGGGTTTGACCAAGGAAAACCCCTATTTGCCAACCCTCAACCATTTTTCCCTATTGCATGTCTGTTTGTGAACCTAAGTATGTAGATTTAACAATATTTTCAGTGTTGAAAAGTGGAGAACAAGTCAACTAGGCACTTCAAGTCAATTTATTCATATTTGAAGCTAGGAGAAGGTTTTTTGTCCGTTTCCTGCAGAATTGACTTTGGCAACCCGACAATTAGTGATTTCTAGATCTGGTGTTCCAGAATTGTGTTCTGATTCTCCAAAATTTTGGGAGAGGATTGGTTTGCCACCATTGGTGAATGATTCCCACCTTAGGAATGAATATTTGAGTTTTGTCAAATTCTAGATCCTGATTATTAGAAACCAGATTCTGACACTTTTTCATAAGTAGGATGACTAATTCACCACCCTGGGCGAATGAGTCCCACTGTGAAAGTTCAGTAATTCTAGAATCATCAAATCTTTCCCAGGTGCACTTTGTTTCATCCCATTCCTTTCTATTCTGCATTATTTCTTCATTTAGTTCTTTGTTTGCATATCATAGTGTGTTTACAAACATAGTTTAAATCTTAGTTTTGCATTCAAATTCATTCATTTAGATCACTCAATTGCATTTAGTTTACTTAATTTAGCATAGACAACATCACACATAATATTATTTGAATGATCCCTTAGCATTTTTGGGACCTATCTCTCTCCTTTTAGGTGAAAAACCCTAGAAGAGCTAGAGAAGCACTTAGGAACCAAAAACCAATGGTTCACCTACAAAATATGATCCTACAGTTATAGCTATTGAAGAATCAAAATATCTAACCTATTTATCTCTAGATGAGCTTATTGGTTCAATGTACACACCTAAGTAGAGAATAAATAAATCAACAAAGGAGCCACTTGAGAAAGCTTTAAAGAATAAGGTATCCTTGAAAGAAAAAGAAGCTACACTTGAATCATCTTCAACACAAAAAGGAAGAGGTAGAAATTCAAGAGGAAGAGGAGGATGTTTTCAACAAAGAGGTAGAGGTCAAAGAAGCAATAGAAGTGATGAAGAAAATTGTAGTTACACTCAAGCAAGAGGTAGAGTCAGAGATAATTTTCAGCAAAGAGGTAGATATTTTTAGAGGTATGATAAATCATCTATTCAATGTTATGACTATCAAAAGTATGGACATATTGCAACTAAATGTAGAAAAAATATTGTAGATGAAAGTAAATAGAAAGCCCAAAATGCAAATGAAGGTGAAGGGAAGGAAGGATATGTCTTACTAACATGCAACACATAGGAGAAAGTAAATGGTGAAAAATGGTTTGTTGACAGTGGTTGCGGTAATCATATGATGGGATGTAAAGAAATACTTCAAAATTTGGATGAGGCCATCAAATATGAAGTTAAGATGGGAAATGATACAATTGCATCGGTCATGGGGAAAGGGGGGATATTAATCACAACAAAACAAGGTGAGAAAATATATTGGTGATGCATTTTATGTACTAGGATTAAAGCATATTTTTGTTAAGTGTAGTTCAACTTGTGCAAAAAGGCCACACTATCAAATTTGAAAAGGGTTCATGCATTATTGTTGATGGTAAAAGCAATTTGATAACCAAAATACCCATGACTACTAATAAGATAGTTTCCATTAGTATTAGAAACAATATGTATTTAAGTTTCAGTGCTCTTGTAAAAGATACACAATGGCTATGACATCTTAGATTTGGTCATTTGAATTTTGGTGGACTAAATCTTTTATATAAAAAGAACATGGTAATATGTTTATCATTAATCCAAAGACCAGATGAAGAATGTGAAGGTTGTATTGTTGGAAAGCACCATAGAGAACCCTTTCCAATAAGAGATTCCTAGAGACCTTAAGAGCCATTGGAGCTAGTACACTAAGATCTATGTGGACCAATTGAGGTTGCTTCATTATCTGGTATGAGATAGGTTTTGACATTTATTGATGACTATAGTAGGAAAATTTGGGTGTATCCTTTGAAAAATAAATCAGATACTTTCAAGAAATTCACAGAATTTAAAGAATTAGTTGAAAAGCAAAGTGGCTATTTTCTAAGAATTTTAAGGATTAATAGGGGTAGAGAGTATATTTCACACAATTTTCATAAATTTTGTATTGAAAATGGCATAGAAGGAAGCTAACAACAAGATATAAACCTCAGCAAAATGGTGTAGTTGAGAGAAAAAATAGAACAATTTTAAATATGGTAAGGAGTATGCTTAATGTTAAGAATTTACCCAAAGCTTTTTGGGTAGAAGTAGTTTGTTATGCAGGTTATATTTTGAATAGATGCCCTACAAACTTAGTTTGGTGAATGAAACTAGAAGAAGCCTAGGGAGGATACAAACCTTGGGTAGATCACCTAAGAATTTGTGGTTGTATTGCTTATTCTTATGTTCTAGATGCACTCAAAATTAAATTGGATGATAAGGTAGAAAAATGTACCTTTGTTGGGTATAGTGAAGAATCTAAGGCATATAGGTTGTACAATCCTAAGAAAAAAAAGTTGGTGATAAGTAGAGATGCAAAGTTTCTTGAAGATCCAGAGTGGTGTTGGAATCTCAAGAGAAATATTAGCAAGTTAACATTCAAGATGAAGTTGCAAATTAACAACATATTTTAGTTGTTAACACAGGAGCTAGTAATAGTGGAATTCAACAATCAACACTAAGAATAATTTCTTCTTCATCTCCACCAAGTCATAGACATGTTTCATCAAGAATCTTTTCGTCATCCACCTCAGAATCTCCAAAAAGGTGGTAGAAAACAAGGAGCTTGTATGACATATATCAAGAAACAACAGAGGTAAATGAAGATATTTGTCATTTTGCATTTTTTGTTGATAGTGATTCTATTACATTTGAAGAAGCTATAAATGATGATAAATGGGTTAAAGCTATGAATGAAGAAATTGCATCCATAGAAAAGAATCAAACTTGGGAAATTGAAGATCTCCCTGAGTATAAGAATCCAATTTGAGTAAAGTGGGTATATAAAACAAAGTACAATGAGCAAGGTAAAGTGAATAAATACAAGGCCAGGTTGGTAGTGAAGGGCTACAAACAAAAATAAGGTATTGATTATAATGAAGTTTTTGCACCTGTTGCTAGAATGGATACTATTTACATGATTTTAGCTCTTTTAGCACAAAATGATTGGAAACTCTTTCATATGGATGTAAAATCAACATTCTTGAATGGTGTATTGGAGGAAGAAATTTACATTGAGCAACCACCTAGTTTTGAGATTAAAGGTCAAAACCTTGGTAAAGTGCTCAAACTTCAAAGAAAAATTTGTATGGTTTAAAACACGCACCTAGAGTTTGGTATGAAAGGATTGAATCATATATTTTTGAAAAATGGTTTTGAAAAATTCCCTTATGAGCCCACCTTATTCATAAAATAAAATCAACAACGTGATGTTATGATAGTTTGCATTTATGTTGATGATTTGCTTTATATTGGATATAATGAAAACATGCTTAGATAATTTTCAATGACAATGAAGAGTGAATTTGAGATTACTAATCTTGGTTTTTTGCACTATTATATTGGTCTTGAAGTAACTCAAAATAGTGATGGTATTTTCATTTCTCAAGAAAGGTATGAAAATGATATTTTGAAAAGGTTCAAGATGGAAAATAGCAAACTAGCAATTATGCCTATTGCCATGGGTGTGAAGTTAAGCACAAAGGATGAAACTAAGGTATGTGAAAGGGACTACAAATCAAGGAATATTTTATGAAAAGAATGGTGTTTTGAAGTTAACTGGTTATACATATAGTGATTGAGCTAGAAAACTAGACAATAGGAAAAGTAATTTTGGGTATGTTTTTACTCTTGGTTTAAGTGTAATTTCATGGTCTTACAAAGAAATGACCCATTGTTGCATTGTCCTTAGCGGAAGCAAAATATGTGGCAGCCACTTTAGCAGGTCGTCAAGTAGTTTGGTTATGAATTATGCTTGAAGCATTGTTACAACCCCAAATGGAAGAAACAATTATATTTTGTGATAATGAATCAGCTATTACACTTTCTAAAAAACCAGTATTTCATTGAAGAAGAAAGCACATAGACATCAAATTCAATTTCATTAGAAAGCTGATTAAAAATAATGAAATCAAACTTTCTTCTTGTAGGTCCAAAGATCAGGTTGCGAACATTTTGTCAAAACCTTTGAAGGAAGAAAATTTCAATGGATTGAAGAATCTTGTAGGGATGAGAAGCTGTGCCACAAATCAAATTTTAGGAGGATGCTAAAATAAGTAAAAAATTATTTTTAATATTTGTCAGTGGGACAATTTCCCATTGTTTCTGCTTTACTATTTTCAGTGGGATAGTTTCCCATAATTTTTGTTTTATATTTTTTTGAGTTGGGAAAGTTTCCAAACATGGCTATAGAAAATTTTAAGTTGTTACCTGTATATATCTCTATTTCATTTCAATAAAGTTGTGAAGACATTGGCTCATATTTCTATGTAAAACATAACAAAATTTAGTTCTCTACCTCTGTGTTTTTAATCACAGTTTCATTATTGAGTATAATAATTTCTCTTTTTTTTGGTGTACTGGCATTTGTGTTTTCATAGTTTATTGTTTCTAACAGAAATCCTATAAAATCTATAATAAACAGAACCTAATTAAGCCAATTACAATCAGAATAAGGTTCTGATTAAACGAAAAGAAGCATTGAGGTGATCGACTTGCTTGGAGGTGACTAGAGAATTGGATTCATTTCAGACGGAGTTGAGAGTACCATGCTAGCAATTTCGTCGGAAGTCAAAAATGAGGATGACGATAGGGTATCAGGAGGAACACGGTCACCATACATACCCATGCAGGAAACGTTAGAGGAACATAAGGCAACTTAGCTCCTCTTTTCAATATACCGACCACTTTTTCCATACTTGATCTTGCATTGAATCGGGATGAGAACACAACAATCCCACTTTTATAAGCTGCAATCCATTTCCTGAACATTGAAATTTCCACGCAGTTTCTCATCTGCTACATCAAGTATTTTGTGTTGTCCATGCAAATGCCAAACCCATTCCACCACTTTGAAATTGTGTTCAAGCAAGCTCCAGTCTTCCAGTCATCTTCCACAAGCAATTTCAAGACTTAGGGCTCCAAAACTGAACACGTCCATATCACCTCATTAGGGATTGTGTACAGCGTGGATCAGTTCGACTACATTATGTGTCTGCAGATCAGCAAGTGGCAGACATTCTGACGAAGGCCCTGAATAGAGGGAAGTTTATTTTCTTCAGGGATAAGTTGGGTGTTGTAGAGAACCACTTCCTTGCTAAGAGGGAGTGTTAACCATTGTAGCTCGGACAAGTGTTCTAGTCTTAAAAGGTGTCACTAAGGCTGGGAACACAAAGGAATGCAGAAGGTCAATCGTGTTCCTTTGGAAGATTGTGGAAGTCCTCTAGTTAGTCTTAACCACCGATTGGGTCTCTTCAACTTTCATTCGTGGCCATTCACTTCTAAATGAGAGATTATAAAAGGGAGTCGAGGATTCTAGTTTTCTTCTTCTTTTCTGATCCAAAATGATTGAGTCTTCAGGGGATGACACCAGAAAAGGTTTATAGCAGTAATTGAGAAGTAAAGCTTCCAGCTTCTGAGTTCCAGAGGGAGGTTCAAATAGTGGCAGATGAAGAGTGCATGAATTGCCAGTATTAAGCAAACTATTGTAATCGTTCTCAATTGTAGATTTGATAATAAAGTTATCAAACTGGTTTTCCCCAAATTGGGGTTTTTCCAGGGACGTTTGTCCAAAAATGATTTGTGTTGTGTTATCTGTGTTTTTCAATTTCTTTTATACTCCACTGCAAATTAAGATTGGTGAATGGTGCTATTTTGTTTTTATTCATTCTTTCCAGCTAAGAGTTTAATTTGTTGTACATAAGCAATAGGAATAACTAGCTGGTTAATAGCACCTTCAGGGTAGTAGAAAATTCACATGGTATTAGAGCTATAAAGAATAGAAGTTAGATTTCTTCTTAGCATAAAATTTATTGGAGTTATTGTTCATGGGTTTCAGAAAATGGCTTCAGTTGGTTTAAGAGATCAAGACAGACTAGATGGTGCATCTAACTTTGGTATTTGGAAATCCAGAATATTACTGTTGTTGGAGGAGCACGACCTAAAGGAATTTGCAACAACCAAGGTTATCGTACCCATAGATCCAAAGGATTTAGTAGTCTATCATAGGCAGGATGCCAAAGCTAGGCATATTATCCAAGACAGAGTTAAAGATCACATTGTTCCTCATATTGCAGAATTAGATACCTACAAAAAGATGTGGGATGCAATCCTGAAACTATTCCAGAGCGCCACTGTCAACAGGAAATTGATTCTTAGAGAGAAGCTACAAAACACCAGACAGAACAAGGGAGAAGGAGTTGTCAGTTACCTAACCAGGGTCAGGCATGTCAAAGATTAGTTAGCAGCTATTGGAGAAAAAATAAGTGATGATGAGCTCGTGAGAACAACCCTGAATGGGTTCTCAAAACAGTGGGACATCTTTGTCCAAGTGATTAATGGTCGACATGACCTACCTGACTGAGATCACCTTTGGAGATATTTTACTTAGGAAGAGCTCAGGTTGAGCCTTGTCGGTGTAGGTAGCAGTAAAGGCCAGAAGGGTGAGGATGAGAAAAATGTTGCTCTTGTAGGAAAGGGCAAACCCAAGAAAGGCTAGAACAAAGGGCCTAACTCCAAAGAAGAGAAGGGAGATAAGAAAAAGAAAGACTTAAGCAAAATTAAGTGCTTTGGCTGTGATCAACATGGACACTATGTCAGTCAATGTCCGAATAGAAAGAAGGGTGACAAGAAAAAAAAACAACACACAACAGCTTCAACAAATGTTGATGAACTGTCTTCAAGACTTGAAGATGAGTTCACTCTTGTAGCTTGCCTATCGAGCTCGACCACCACAGGAGTATGGTACATTGATAGTGGGGCATCATGTCACATGATAGCAGTTAGAGAGTATTTTTCAAGCTACAAAGCAGAGCAGATAGACTTCCAGATATAGATGGCCAACAAATCCCAGTGTACTCTAGTTGGGAGAGGAACAGTCACAGTTCAGAGGGAGTCAGGCAAGAATCTCCAAATTACAGATGTGTTGCATGTACTAGGAATAGGGATCAATTTGATTTCAGTATCTACTCTTCAAGACAAAGGGTACGATGTACTCTTTCGAGGACAGAAGGTGTATTTGAAACATTAGAATTGGAAGTCAGCAAAATAGATTGGAGTTAGAAGCAATAAGTTATATAAGTTGCAGGTTGAAGATCTGATGGCACTAGCTAGCAGCAACAGTAATAGAAATTTAGGAGAGTTGTGGAATAGAAGGATGGGTCACATTCATCATGAAGCACTTAAGTTGCTTAGGGAGATTGTCACAGGAATTCCATAAGTAATTATAGAACATGATGATGTATGCAAAGGACGCGTACTTGGAAAGTTTTCAAGGCAGCTTTTCCTAGGAGTGACAGTAGAGCCAAGGGAGTTTTAGAGTTGATACACTCTGACATTTGTGGTCCTATGTCCACTAAGTCTCTCAGGGGTTATGAATACTTCGTGACCTTTATTGATGACTTCTCTAGGAAGACCTAGATTTACTTCTTGAAGGCAAAAGATGAAGTCTTCAGTCACTTCCAAGAGTTTAAGGCTCTTGTAGAGAATTTGAGAGGAGAGAAGATAAAGGTTATTCGTACAGATAATGGGGGTGAATACATCGAGAAAACCTTCAAAGATTTCTACACTAAGGAAGGAATTAAGAGAGAGTGGACAACTCCATATAATTTGCAACAGAATGGGGTCTCAGAATGAAAAAATAGAACAGTAGTTGAAGCAGCTAGGGCCATGCTATATGATCAAGACATGCCTAGATATCTTTGGGTAGAAGCATGTAGCACAACAATATACATTCAGAATAGAATCCCACACAAAGTATTGGGAAATATGACACCCGAGGAGGCATTTACGGGGAAGAAGCCAAAAGTTGGTCATTTTAGAATTTTTGGCAGCATCACTTATTGTCACATTCCCAGTGAGAAGCATACCAAACTAGACTCAACTGCAGAGAAGGGGTATTTTGTTGGATACAACGAAACATCTAAGGCATACAAGATCTACATTCCAGGAACCAGGAAGATCGTTGTGAGAAGGGACGTTAAATTCCAAGAAGAGAAAGCCTTCATGAGATCTCGCAAGCTGCCAGCAGTCGATCAGAGTCAGCAAGAAGAAGCTCCAAAAGCTAAACAACAACTTCAGGCACAGAATTTAGATACAAGTGTTGAGGAAAGTTCGCAGCATATGGAGTAGCAACATGTTGAGCTTGAAGCTCCAACCATGATAAGTGGGGATAGGAATCATAAGGAACTTCAAACATTGAGAGATGGATAGGAGTTCGTGGGAGCTCCTAAATTAAACATCAGGGATAGGAGACCACCTAAGAGATATGCAGATTACATGGCTTTGATGAGTCAGCTAATAGACAGTGAGCCTTCCAGCTATAAGGAGGTTGCACTACACCAAGTGTGGCAGGATGCTATGGTAGAAGAATACAACTCCATCATGCATAATGATGTTTGGGAGGTGGTACCTAGACCCTTGGATAGGAAAGTGATTGGTTCCCGATGGATCTACAAGATCAAGCATGCTGCAGATGGTAGCATTGACAAATATAAAGCTAGATTTGTAGCCAAGGGTTTCTCTGAGAAAGAGGGAATAGATTATGAGGAGACGTTTGCTCCCATAGCTAGGTATACTTCCATCAGAGCTGTGATCTCTCTTGCAGCACAGATGGGATGGCAGATCCATCAAATGGATGTCAAGACGGTATTCCTGAATGGGGTCATAGAAGAGGAGGTGTACATCGAACAACCAGAGGGCTTCGAGACATTTGGGAGAGAAAATCATGTATGCAAATTAAAAAGAGCACTATACAGACTCAAGCAAGCTCCCAGAGCTTGGTATGGTTGCATTGATAGCTACTTGTAGGTGATGGGCTTTGTGAAGAGTGACACAGATTCAAATCTATACTATCTTATGGTTGGAAATGAACCACTACTTCTTGTGTTGTATGCAGATCTTTTTTTGACTGGGTCACCAAGGCTCATAAAAGATTGTAAGAGGGACTTAGCAGCTGAGTTCGAAATGAAAGACTTGGGGTTGATGCATTATTTTCTAGGACTTGAGGTGTGGCAGTCAGATGGAGAAATCTTCCTTGGTCAAGGAAAATATACCTTGGAGATCCTAAAGAAATTTAGGATGTTGGACTGTAGACCCATGTCTACTCCTATGATAACTAATTGGAGGAAAATTGATGCATCAATGCAGGAGGCAGTAGACCCCACATTATATGGACAACTCATTAGCTCTCTCATGTATCTGGTCAACACAAGGCCAGACATTTTCTTTTCTATCAACACTCTTAGTCAGTTCATGGTGGAACCAAAGAGAGTACATTGGACAGCAGCAAAGTATGTGCTGCGATATCTACGAGGTACGATTGAGTATGGATTGAAATATACTCAAAGTGATGGTGTCACGTTGGTAGGTTACACTGATGCAGACTGGGCAGGTAATGAGATAGACCAAAAAAGCACCTCAGGGTGTTGCTTCAGCATTTGATGAGGGGTTGTTTCTTGGTACAGCAAGAAGCAGAAGTCGGTTGCATTAAGCTCTGTAGAAGCAGAATACATGGCAGCAGGCATGGCTACTTGTGAAGCAGTTTGGGTTCGAAAACTATTAGTGGCATTGTTTGGTCAGAGGATGAAGTTGACCATTATCTACTATGATAATCAGAGTTGCATTAAGTTATCTGAGAATCCAGTATTCCATGTCGATCAAAACATATTGACATCAGATATCACTTCATTAGGGATTGTCTACATCATGGATCATATCAACTACATTATGTTTCTGTAGATTAGCAAGTGGCAGACATTCTGACGAAGGCCCTAAATAGAGGGAAGTTTATTTTCTTCAGGGATAAGTTGGGTGTTGTAGAGAACCACTTCCTCGCTAAGAGGGAGTGTTAAACATTGTAGCTCGGACAAGTGTTCTAGTCTTAAAATGTGTCACTAAGGCTGGGAACACAGAGGAATGCAGAAGGTCAATTGTTTTCCTTTGGAAGATTGTGGAAGTCCTCTAGTTAGTCTTAACCACCGATTGGGTCTCTTCAACTTCCATTCGTGGCCATTCACTTCTGAATGAGAGATTATAAAAGGGAGTCAAGGATTCTAGTTTTCTTCTTCTTTTCTGATCCAGAATGATTGAGTCTTCAGGGGATGACACCAGAAAAGGTTTACAGCAGTAATTGAGAAGCTTCCAGCTTCTGAGTTCTAGAGGGAGGTTCGAATAGTGGTAGATGAAGAGTGCCTGAATTGCCAGTATTAAGCAAACTATTGTAATCGTTCTCAATTGCAGATTTGATAATAAAGTTATCAAACTAGTTTTCCCCATATTGGGGTTTTTCTAGGGGCGTTTGTCCAAAAATGATTTGTGTTGTGTTATCTGTGTTTTTCAATTTCTTTTATACTCCGCTGCAAATTAAGATTGGTGAATGGTGCTATTTTTTTTTTATTCATTCTTTCCAACTAAGAGTTTAATTTGCTGTACATAAGCAATAGGAATAACTAACTGGTTAATAGCACCTTCAGGGTAGTAGAAAATTCACAATATTGACATGAAAAATTCTAAATGTACACTGTGTGAGTCTCAATCAAGTTTCCTGTGGATGCCGAAAAGCCAACCTCTACATTATGGGGAATAAACTGACGCGGATCTATATCGTACCACAAGACTGGACTTCTAGGTTTAGAAGTACTAGTGCCATCGGGGTTAAATAAAAGAAACACTTCAAGCTTCTCCTCAGTGCCAATGTAATCCACCCAAGCCTCCCATTTTTCTTCGTTCTTGAGAGACGTGATGTTGTAAAGACCATTTACTGAAACGGTTTTCTTTGATTTCCTGCTGTTGACGTTAATTCCCACATGATTTCATCCGGATCGTAAGTAAGATTCTTGAATGTGTCGAACTCCACTGCAACAATTTGATTCGATGCATTTCCATCTGTTGCAGCTTTAAACAGGCCAAGCCATTCTCCCCAAGAGTCGTTCGAAGACTCTAAACCGGAAGGCGCCAGGAAGAAAGTGAGTCCATCTCCAGTGAGCTTACTATCATTGACCTTAGAGATGACAAATTGAAAATGGGTAGAAAAAGTCGCCAACGCTTGAGAAGAATTTCCCAGAGAGGAATTAACTTATTATAAGTTGCCGATCCATGGCTCTGTTTGAGGCTGTCATTTAAATGATTGGCAGTAAGCTCTATCCGGTCCTTAAAAAAAAAGGGTATCCGCCCACTGATCGATACTGATATTGGTCCTGGGAGGGAAGTGAAAGCTAATGGCTCCTGCATCGGCATCATGAATGAAAGAAGACGATGTAATTATTCAAACGATTACCAATTTAACTTTAAATTAATCTAAAGTGGCCTGTCACAATGCAGCGGATTGACTGCATATTATTGGTTAAGCCTAGCCATCCTCCCATGCAATTGGATAAGCTTAGAATTATAAGCTTCATTTTTCTTTTTGCCCAATGAAATAGAATTTCGTATTAAGTACGATTGACGACAAGAAATCAACGAATTGGATTGCATTGATTTTCACTGCTCTGTAGTCAACAAACTTTAGTAGAGATTATCCAACCTTAATTAAATATTAGTCGTTTTTTTCATTTATAAGGACAAGACCCAATTTAATATTCCTATTCGTTTCTTTACTTAATTTTATTTAATGTATTATTAGCTTCAAAAATAAATCATAAATCATTTATTTTATTTCAACTATGTATATTATTATTCAACAGTCTTTTATCTTTTACTATATATTAAATTGTTTCATCTTATTTTTAATATAAAATTTATCTTCATTAATGTTTTGTAACTTCTTCTTTATTGTTTCATATTATTTTTATTCACCATCTTATAATTTTTTATTTTTTTAAATGATAAATGTAATTGATATTATAATATTTAATTAATAAATGTAGATGGTTAAATCATTAGATATAATAAATAAATAGAAATTGATCAAATTGTTAAATAGAATTAATATTATAAATTGTATGTCACATTTATATTTGTAAAATAACATCTTATATTCAAAAAAAGCAAATATCTTTTACATACGCATTACACACCAAGATACTATCACTAGTTTTCTT
>VDFB02327525.1:0-16872 GCA_007258455.2 Sequoia sempervirens
ATATTTTTTAAAAATTTGTAATAAAAAATTCATAATTAATTATTTACTTGGAAAAAAATTACAAAAAAATATGCATCATATTGGGGCATGAGTCCTGTACTTATATCTAAAATATTATAAAAAAATATTATCATGTTATTGTGGTTAGGGTGGTCAAACAGACACCTGCTTATTTTTTCCCTGAAATTTACGTACCACTGCATTGAAATTTCAAATTCTCACCAAATAGATTTTTTTTTTAAACAAACCTAGTAGTTTAAAATCTACATTCAATTTTCTACAGATTCTATTCTTACATATCTTTGAAATAATATAGATAACTTATTCAAATTTTTACGTCAAGTTGCCTAACTTTGATTTTTTTGCCACTTAAGGGCCTGATTTTTTCATGATGATCCTGTACATACCCAAATGCAATAATATTTGTTCCCAAATTGCTAAGTCACTTTGTGGGACCCAATGCAGAGTTGTCATCCTACATGTAAGGTGTGAGAAGGAAAAATTGTGACACATGTCATAGGGGTGCTCCATTGGGAAAATGCAATTGTTTATAACTCTAAAATGGGTGACATGATGACATGTGGTAGTTTATTTTGGAAGCATACATTGGTGGGGTCCACTTGTGTGAGTGTTTTATCTCTTTAGAAAAGCGAGGGAAAGGAAAGGTGACACTTGTAACCTAGGCACTCATTGGAGCACTGAAAAATGTTAAAACCTTAAGGAGGAGTTCCCTTATGCCATGTGGCATGTTGTTGACTTGTTGATTGAGGATTGAAGAGGAAACTTGCTTAACAAAGACTGAGTTGTCACTCAGAGTGACTAGGAGTTGTGGATGAATTCTATTTTGGTAGAAAAGTTGATTTTATCTACGAGAAACCTAGCATGTGAGGTTTCTTGATTTTTGGAGTTGCAAGCCTTGCATGTGCTTGCATGTTGGTGCATGTATGTGTATGCTTGACAGATTACTAATCGGCTCACTTGGGACTTCTGCGTGTTTTGAGTTTTAGTTTGCATGCATGCAGAGACTAAGATATCGGCACACGACAATGTTCAATGCCCATGTATAAGAAGCATAGATTGGTGCCTTAGTCCATTTTTTGCATGTTGAGAGATTGTAATTTTTGAGACATCATTATGCTATCAAATTTACTCTAGAACTAATTGTATCACAATGAATCAACACAGGTGCAAGAACATAGACATTGAAACTTGTATTGTAATAGTTTATTATAATAATACAATTGATCTATGCTTTAGTGCGTAGGTTTTTTCTTGAAAGGTTTTTCACACGTAAATTCTATGTTGTGTGGTTTAATTTTTTAAATCTAAAAATAACTATATGCATGTGAAAGCTTGAATGTTAATTGTAAAAGTTAAAGGATTTGAAATAAAGTTTTATACCCCCCAATTGATTTGCATTAGGGAAATGTTTCCACACTCGAATTTCCTTTCAGTTGGTATCATAGCTTGGCCAACTATGTTATCCTTGTTTGGTTTGAAGGGTTTTTTGTGCATATCAAGATTTAGTGGGACTTCTTGCAAAGAGAGCTTTGTAATCCTGTTTGCATTTTTAAGATGGCAAACACATCTAGAAGAATAGAGATGGAGAAATTCAATGGTGATAATTTTATTTTGGAAATTGAAAATGGAGGATATGATCATAGATAGAGATCTTTGGGCTGCAATATCTAGTACAAAAATGACAATAACCTCACAGGAGGATTAGAACCTAATGGATTAGAAAGCCAAGGGTCTAATTTAATACTTTGTTTGGCTAATTTTTTGCTCCTAAATGTCCATGAGGAGAAGATTGTAGCTGAGCTTTGGAAGAAGCTTGGTGATATTTATTAGGGGAAATCCTTAGTAAATAAGTTAATCTTGAGAAAGAAGTTGTATTCTCTAAGGATGGAGGAAGGAGGACCAATTGTTGATCACCTGAAAGCATTTAATATGCTTGTTGGTCAAAAATATTCTATTGGTGTAAAGACTGATGATGAGAACCATTGCATGTTATTGCTATGTTGCTTTCGAGACTCATGGGACCACCTGGTGATGGCTATTGGAAGCACAAAAAATACCTTCAAGATGGAAGATGTGGTTTCTTTGGTCTTATCTGCACAGATGTGGGGGAAATCTTCTAAGATGGCCAAGGAGGACCTATCTATTCATGGTAGATCGAAGGAGAATGGAAAGAAAAAATGACAAGAGGTCTAAGTCCAAATCTCTTGGGAGATTTAAGTCTATAGGTAAAAATTCCAAGGCTAAATGCTAGAACTACGACAAATTTGGTCATTTCTACAAAGATTGTAAGGAGAAGTAAAATAAAAATAAGTCCTCTGATTCTGAATCTGATATATCCTCTCAATATGATACAGATTTTTTTCACTGCCTTGGCAACACATGCATCAAAATATGTGTGGTTGATTGACTTGGGTGCCTCTTTCCACATGACCTCTCACAGAGGTTGGTTCTCAAGGTATGAAGAGTATGATGGTGGGAAGGTGTATCTAGGTGATGACTCTCACCTTAATATTTTTGTATGTGGAAGAGTTAGGATCTGATTCCCTGATGGTAGAGTGAAGGGGATTGATGGTGTATTTATATCTTGGTTTGGCACAAAAATTGATTCCAGTGAGGAAGATGAGTGATGTGGGATTGTAGGTTATTTTCTTGAGTGGTGGATACAAGATGAACAAAGGTTCTATGATACTTGATAAGGGTGTTCATATTAGCACCTTGTATAAGTTGTATGCATGCATGGTTTAGTATAATAGTGCTTCTTTGAAGTCCAAGAAATGGGATTTGGATTCTTCATCCTCACCATCAAGTCGATCAAAAGAGAAGACTGTGGTGTCTACATTTGATGGTCATGCTTTCTAGGTACCTAAGGGTGCCAATGCTTTGGAGATGAAGCTCCAAGTAGAGAAAACAATGTTTTGGCACCAAAGACTTGGCCATATTGGTGAGAAGGGTCTTAGAGCCCTAAAAATCAAGAGCCTTGTTGAAGGCCTTGATGATTGTAATCTTGAGCTCAATTTTTGCGAAGATTATATATATGGAAAATAACATCGTGTTTCATTTTATTCTAGTTCTTATAAATATTTTGGGGTTTTGGATTATGTGCATTTGGATGCAATTGGTCTGCTTAATTTTCCTTAGTTGTCTAGATTTGTGTATTTTGTCTCATTCATATATGACTATTCTAGAAGGACATTTATGTACTTCTCAGAAGTACATATAAAATTTTAAGTCGATTAAGGAATTCAAATCATTAGTTGAAAACCAAACTAGTATAAAAATCAAGTGCTTGAGGACAAATAACGGTGGTGAGTTTTGTTTTGCAGAATTCAATAGGTTCTATAAGGACAATGGGATTGAGAGACAAAAGACAACTCCATATACCCCACAGTAAAATGGAGGTGCATATAGGATGAATAGAACATTGATGAAGAGGGATAGGAGTATGTTGAGTGGTGTTGGCTTTGAAAATAAGTTCTAGGATGAAGTTTTGGCTACTACATGTTACGTGATTACATGTCTCCTACTTTGGGTCTTATCGAAAAGACACCCATTGAAGTGTGCTCTTAAAATAATCCCTTAATAAGACATCTCAGAGTCTTTGGTTGTTAGGCATATGCTCATGTTCCTAATGTGAAGAGATCTAAGTTGGAGAATAAGGAAGTGAAGTGTATCTTCATCGGCTATGGTGTTGGTGTGAAAGGGTACACGCTTTAGGATCTAGTTAGAAAGAAGGTGCTCTATAATAGAAGTGTGATCTTTCATGAGCTAAAACCTTCCACATTTGATCTACAACCAGAGAACGAAGAAAAGAAGGAGGTAGTTCAAATTTCACCTACTCTTGAGAGAGATGAACTATGTACTCCTCGTGGAATTGATGATGAGGAGAGATCTTTCAGCTTTGAAAGCTCTAAAGAAGAGTAATAACCTCAACCTCAATAGTTAAGGATTTCTACAAGAGAAATGTGACAATAAAAAAGATTTGGGTATTCTATGTTAGATTTCAGTTGTATATTTTCTTTGATTGCTAACATTGATGAGCCTAGGACAATTAGAGAGGCTATGGGTATGCATGATGCAAATTCCTGGATGGAAGACATGAATGAAGAGATGGTTGCATTGAAAAATAATGTTACATGGGATCGAGTACCCTTGCTAGAAGGATGTAAGCCTGTTGGATGCAAATGGGTGTTCAAGAAGAAAATGGGTCTTGATGGTAGTGTTGAGAAGCATAAGGTGAGGTTGGTCATGGAGGGATATTCCTAGGTGGAGTCCCACAGATTATGGAAATATTTTCTCTCCTATAGCCAAGCTGACATCCATTTGGTTGTTGTTATCACTTGTAGCTATTTATGACTTGGAAGTCAAGAAAATGGATGTGAAGACAACTTTCCTTCATGTGGTGATTTGGAAGAGTAAATTTATATGTCATAGTCAGACCATTTCATTTTGAAAGGGAAAAAGAATTTGGTGTGCAAGTTGAGAAAATATTTGTATGGTCTAAAACAATCTCCTAGGATACATGGTAACTAAAGTTTGACACCTATGTTTTGTCCTTGGGATTTTTGAGATCCAAATCTAACCATTGTGTCTATTACAAGATTGAAAATGGTCACATTCTCATTATTTTCCTATATGTGGATGATATGTTGTTCATTGGGAATGGGAAAATCATGATTTTAGATTTGAAGTCTCAGTTGTCAGCACAGTTTGAGATGAAAGAATTGGGTGCAATGAGGTATATTCTAGGGATTGAGATTAGAAGAGATAGAGATAAAAAAAATATATTTGGCTTAGTTAGAGAAAGTATGTGAACTTTGTGTTGGAGAGATTCAACATGATTACTTGTAGAAAAATGATTATTTTAGTTGTTTGGGAGACAAAGCTTTCTATGGAGGATTGTCCAAAATCTCCTATCAAGATGGAGGACATAACCAAAGTTCCTTATGTGATTTTTTTTGGCAGTTTGATGTATGTTAAATGGTTTATACAAGGCCAAACATTACCAAAGTAGTGGGAGTCCTTAGTCAGTTTAAGGCTAATCTTGAACGGGTGCATTGGGATGTAGTAAAGAGTGTTTAGATACTTGTGGGGTAATTTTGAGTATTCCATGTGTTTTCATGGTTATCCTACTAGACCTTGAAATTTAGTGAGCATTTGTGGATATGTGGATTTGGATTGGGTAGGTGAAATTGACAGTAGAAGATCCACTAGTTGATCTATTTTCACGATGTTTGGTGGTGTAATAAGTTGGATGAGTAAGCCTCAAGCTATAGTCGCTTTTTCCACTACTGAAGTAGAGTACATGGAAGCTACTCATGCTTGTAAAGAAGACCTTTGGCTTCAAAGACTATGTTCAAATGTTGGTTTTTATGTAGGACATATTACTATCTATTGTGATAGCCAAAGTGCTATATGCTTAGCAAAAAACCCTACTCTCCATGCCAAAAGAAAGCACATTGATGTGTAGTTTCATTTTGTTCATGATATAGTGGAAAATGGAAAGGTGAACTTGGAAAATGTGGAAACTTTGATGAATTTTGTGGATGCACTGATGAAGCTAGTAAGCACATAGAAGTTTAGATGGTGTGCCAGTTCTATGGGCCTTGCAGCCTAAGCCGTGATACATAGACTCTTGTAAGGTCTTTGACAAGTGGGAGAATGCTGGGATTAAGGTGTCTCAACCTTAGAGAGTCTCATGTGATTATTTAATTAATTATATTCCCTTAAGTTTTTGAATTTATTTAATAAATGCAATAATATTTTTTTCCAAATTTTTAAGTCACTTTGTAGGACCCAACAAAGAGTTGGCATCATGCATGCAAGGCATGAAAAGGAAAAAATGTGACACATGTTGCATGGGTGCTTATTGAGAAAAGACAATTGTTTATACCTCTAAAATGGGTGCCATGATGACATCAGGCAGTTTTTTTTGAAAGCATGCATTGGTAGGGTCCACTTGTGTGAGTGTTTATCTCTTTGAAAAAAGAGAGGCAAGGAAATATGACACTTGTCACCTAGGCACTCATTTGAGCATTGAAAATTGTTAAAACCTCAAGGAGGAGCACTTGTATGCCATGTGGCATGTTGTTGACTTGTTGACTAAGGCTTGAAGTGGAAACTTGCTTAATAGAGACTGAGTTGTTACTCAAAGGGACTAGGAGTTGTGGGTGAGTTCCATTTTGGTAGAAAAGCTAATTTTCTCTATGGGATGCTTAGCATGTGAGGTTTCTTAATATTTGGAGTTGCAAGCCTTGCATTTTCATGCATGTTTGACAAATTGCTAATTGGGTCACTGGGGACTCATGCATGTTGTTGGTTTCAGTTTGCATGCATGCAAAGACTGAGCGATTGACACATGGTAATGTTTAATGCCCATGTATGAGAAGTATATATTAGTGTCTTAGTGCATTTTTTATATGTTGAGATATTGTAATTTTTGAGACGTCATTATGTTGTTGAATTCACTCTAAAATGTGTATCACATTAAATCAACACCTACAAGATCATGTATACTCTAAAACTTGTACTGTAATGATTTATTATAGTAACACAATTTATCTATACTTTGGTGTGTGGGTTTTCTCTTGAAAGGGTTTTCCCATGTAAATTATATATTGTGTGGTTTAATGCTTTAAATCTAAAAATAACTATATGTATGTGCAATCTTGAATGTTAACTATAAAAGTTAAAGGGTTTGAAACAAAATTTTGTAACCCTCTCTTGATTTATTTGCATTCAGGAAGTGTTTTTTCTCTCCATTTTCCTTTCAATGTGAACCATGCACATAAAGAATCATAGTGTTTTGATTGATGAAATAGTATAATTTTGGTCCTCAAAAATCAATCCAAAAAGAAATTTTAACTTGTAACTAATCGTCACTCTATTTTGAGTATTAGAAGATCCTATGGAGGAGATAACTTGAACATAATATTATCATAGTTTTTAGGAAAGGAAGATAAGATTTGAGACAATTTTAATGGTTAAAATTTACTATGAATAGCTATTGAAAACTTAGGTTAGAGATAAGGGATTCAATACCTTTAATAATAGATGAATGAAAGGAATAAGAGGAGTATGAAGGTCATGAATGGGCAATTACAAATTTTGTTGGAAAGAGTTTCAAGTGCAACCAAAATAGGGCCAAAATATTCTTTATTATTAAAGTATTTAGTGTGTTTAATTTAAAAGCATCCAATTTAAGGAGGAATATAAACCTATAATACCACACATTCAACATGTTACTCTAATAAATTATTTTTTCAATTCATAAATTAAGTGAAACTTCAAACAATAACTATTAAGGTGGCATATGGTTAAGTTCCTAAAGTTTAGATATATATTTTTAATGTGTGTAGTAGATAATTGAGTCTTTCTAGTATAATGGAAAAAATCAACTTTATTAAGTTAACATTGCATTTAATTGGAAAATATTTATAGATTGTTGAAGGTAATATTTAGTGGTTTTAGTGGAGGCATATCTTTATATTGTTAGTTAAGGTTATATTGTCCATTTAAACCCATTAGTTAGAGTTTTTATTTTTATGTTTAACTTAAATTATCTTTTTTAGTTATAAAATTACTATGTTATTTTATGTAACTTGTATTGTCTATTTTAAATCCATTAGTTATATTGATATTTTTAGGTTTAATTTAATTACGTTAATGTTTTAGTTATAAAATGTTGATTTTGGTGGTCTAATAATGTTAAAAAATGGGACACACTATTATGTTTTCACTTTTCAATGATGTACATATTACATGTTATGTGTTAAATCAAACATATGTCTTCAACCAACCACCATTAGCTAAAAAAATACCTATATTTTTGGGCCATCACAAAACATGTCATGCTTATTCTAAACTAAGACACATTTTCTTAATTTCGTTCACAAGAAGAATCATCTTGGAAAATCTATTTAATTGACTTGATAAAACTAGGGAAAATTGAAGACTTCAAAGAATGGTAATGATGAGAGGCCATTTAATTCAATCATATGTCTTTTTATAATTAATTTTGAAAGAAGACTTCAATCATATGTCTTTTTATAATTAATTTTGAAACATGAAGTCTTCTAATAGGAATTTTAATTCTATTTCATTCCTTACTAGATAATAATGACATTATCCATAATGTATCTATAATAAATAAACCCTATTTATTTAGGTTTAATGATCAAACATAATAGATAGTGAAAGTATAAATTCAAGTCTTTAACAAAAATATTGTAGGACACATTCAAAATATTTATGAATGATCAATTGGCAACATGCTAAGGATATTCAATTGTGAGGACGAATTTAATGGTACCCTGATCAATTATGAAACATATGAAGTTGGTTTTCATATACTTATAGTAAAATTTGTTCAAGGAAACCATGTACAATAAGTCTTAGCGAAACTCAAAAGGTAAACCACAAATCCCAAGAGCTTTATCACAAGCCATTTAACGAATAGTCCCATGTGGATCTTCTAAATGTAGAATAATATCATAGATGACCTATTTAGTTTTAGTGAGCTTTTAGGAAACCATTTGAGGATATTGCATGAGCTATTTCTCTCTAGATAGTTTGGAATGTTGATCAATAAATAATCCTTGGAGTAGAAGCATAAAGTTTTATCTCTTTTGCCAATAATTTTGAAAAATATGTTTTGTAAGAGTGAAAAGATGGAACACCTTTGAATGTGGGTTTTTCTTTATTTTAAGGGCCTTTAAATGAAGGTCCTATACATGAAATTCTTATTGACTTTCAATTGACAATAAATACTTTTGATTGAAGTAAGAATCTTTGGTTAAGGTCTTTTTTTGAACATTGACACATTTTTATGCCCCATTTTTGAAGGTGAATTTCTAATAAAGGTCCTTCACCTTTCCACATGCTAACATTATGTTGTAGAAAATATTATTTTGAGCCATAATTTCCATGATCAAATAAAACCATATTATAGAAGGTTTTTCGTGAATGTAACCATTTAAGTAAGCTTTCTAGAAGGCATAAGTTTTAAAAGATTTATTCAATTATTATTTATTTCTATTTTCTAATCAACATAGGTTTTCACTATATTTAAAGATGTACATTCAACATATGTGAAAAATAGGAAACAATGAAAAAAATTGTCCTTAATATTGATGTCTTTGTTTCACCATTTTTTTTTAATAATTTGGGTACATATGAAAAAAGTTATACATCATGGAAAATACGAGCCTAAATTACAACTTAACTCAATTTTTAAAAAAATAAAAAATTAAACAAAATATACAACCTAAAAAGTGTTCCCTAAATATTATTGTTAATGATCTACTTTGAAGAAATTATAAAAATATATTATTTCTAACTCAAATTATGCATTATGAGAAAATATTACTCATTAAAAATGTATTATGTAGAAAATTTCATAAACTATTAATTTACCTTGTCTTCAATTGTTAACTGTTTGTTTTTATAATTGATAGAAAATACAAATTTGATCAAAATTTTTGATTTGTATGATCTATTCATACTAAAATAAATAAAACAATTATACTTCCATCCAATAAAACATGAATTTATAACATATTCGACAAACTAACAAACCTACTATGGCTCAATCTTTTTATATTCCTGACCTTGACTTCATAAGCTCACTTTAAAAAAAATATAATATGGTAGCTTGTTTGCCATAAACTCCCCCCCCAAAAAACAAAGAAAGATGAAGCGTGGGCTGTACAAAGAAATAGATAGAAGTACCGCACCATGATTACAAATCAAACACACTCTTTGCTTGTCGTTTGTTAAAACTGATAAAAGAAATGAAAAAATATATTGGATTTGTTGATGTGAATTTTTTTTTCAAAAAAAGTTGTACATCATGAAAAATATGTGTCTAAATTACAACTTAACTCAATTAAAAAATTCAATAATAAATAAAATATACAACTAAAAAAGCATGCCCTAGACATTATTGTTATTGATCTATTTAGAAGAAATTATAAAAGTATATTATTTCTAACTCAAATTATGCATTATGAAAAAATATTGCTCATTTAAAATAATGTAAAGTATAAGAAATGATTTATTATCAAATATTAAAAAATGTGATAAATTATAAAAAGAAAAAAGAAAAAAAGATTAAAATTTTATGTAGGAAATTTCATAAATCATTAATTTACATTGTTTTCAATTGTTAACTATTTGTTTGTTGTAATTGATAAAAAATAAAAATTTGATCAAAAATATTGATTTCAGTGGTCTATTTATACTAAAAATAAAGCAAAATTTATACTTCCATCCAATAAATAACATAAATTTATAACATATTCGACAAAATAACAAGCCTAAAATGATTTTTTTTATATTCTAATTATTTAAATTGAAGAAGAAAAAAAAACTCATTTGAAACTCAATCACAAACTTTAAGTACTACAAGCACAAAATTCAACTACTCACCTAAAATGCACGGTGTAAAATGATGGCTCAATCTTTTTATATTGCTGACTTTGACTTCATAAGCTCATTTTTAAAAAATATTACAGCGTATTTGCCATAAATTTCAAAAAAAGAAAGATGAAGTGTGAGTGATGGTTACTAGCATATATATATATATATATATTAAATATTAATATATATAAAATACTCCAAGAGAGTTATCCTTCTCGAGGCTAAAATTTATATTTAAAATAAAAAATATATTATATAAAGTATTCGCTTGAATACTTAATTACATGAAAAAAAGACTTTATTTACTTATTATTAAATATTGTCATTATAAAATCTTTATAAATTGTTATTGAAAAGATTTAAAATATAAAATTTTATAAATAGAGTATAATTTTTTTTTTTAATCTATTATACAACCATTTGAATGGATGTGCTTGATTTGGCTTTAACTTCGTAAAGAATAAAAAAATTAAAGTAGTAAAAAAAATTCTCCAATTAGAATCCATCAAATACACCATTTATGCCAAGTAGAAAGGCACATGACTTCTACTAAAACATGAGGTTATAGTCAAATTGAAACTCTAAAAAAAATTTGTGGGCAAAGAAAAATACATAAGCCAACAAAAATTGAGAATTACATGAGGGAAAAATTAAAGATGGGTAAAATTACCTTAAGAACAATTACACAGTAGAAAATGTGAGTTGTACTTCAAAATATAGACTTACTTACAGGGACACATTCACCATCATTATGAGTTTTGAAAAAATCAAACTTCCACAGTCTATATGCCTTATTCTATGTAATCTATGCTTTATGTTTAGGGATTCCGATATATAATAAATGGAAGCATGGAACATACCTAGTTTTTTGGAGGCATTTTGTATTACAAATTCTATAGTGACAACAACTGCTTTACCTTCCTACTATTCGATGAGCTATAGTACAAATGACTCAGGCCGACATCCCTTAAATTAGAGAAACAGATTTGTGATATTTATGTACTTGTATTACAAAAAGGAAATATTTTTTACTCAAGAACGGTTCTATGTAGCTCATCATTACCATCATTTCTCCAACATGATCTTCAAATCCAACACAAATAGTAGTAGCTATGCTATATTATAATTTAATTTCTAAAAGCACTTCCATGAAGAAACCCTAATTCAATAATTTATAGAACCTCTGTCTCTTTTTCTATATGAAGTCTACTATCAACAAAAAAATTTACATAGATAAAAGTTGGGAAAAAAGGGAAAAGCTCACAATTTGCAAATTTAAGACAAAAAAATCTAATTGGAAGTGTGAAGATATTGTACCTGTATGCTTGATTTCCAAGCTTACAGATGACAGAAAAAATTATTCAACTCAATTGACGAAGGGAAACACGAGCGTTTGTACCAAACAAACAAAATGCTTAATTATGAAGAAGGTTTCTTTGAAATGAAAGAACTTAAAAGAGGATTTTACATGCCTCAATTCACTGCAATCTTCCACTTCGCTACCTAGATGCTACAAAAATATAGACAAAATTGAATGGAGATATTGACGTTAAAATTTTCCACATATATTATGAAGGCATGAGAAATTCTACAACTTCTAATTATGACAGAAAGAGGTGTAAGAGTGATTCCTTTGTTTGTTGTATTCTACCATCACTCAAGGGTGATATCAAGACAACTTCCAATAGGCTGACCTCAAGAGTTCTCATTCTATCACCATTTGTGATCTATTTATGGCCTTACTTAGGGTGCGAGAATTGGTTCTAAACGCAGACAATGATGAGTATTGAAGAAGAGGACAGTGTCATTAGAGGCCACCATTAGCAGCTTGCCTAGTCACACCTTCTCACTATTTGAAAACTAAGAATTCTACATTTTCATTTTGCAATGTCATCGTTTCTTATCCACACCTTTTGGACACCATATTCTTGCTACCCTCCAATGCAGAGAGGCTATGTTTAAATAGAACTAAATCCCTATTCCATCATGGTGATTTGATTCCATATTTTGCATGCATGGTTAAAAAGGCATCTACAACTACTACATTTAAAACATAGAAAATTATAAAAGAAAAGCTCAATATGATCTATTAAAACTTATACATAAAAAAATTATAAAAGATCATAATGAATGTTTTTAAAACTTATACATACAAAATTTATAAATTTCTAAATTGATATTAAAATAATATTCAAGATAATTTTATTAAAAATCTTCTCAAAATTAAAAATAAATAAATTATATTATATATTTTTGAAAATATTTTAAATTAATATGATTTCCCTATCAATTATTATAAAATGATACATATTAATATAATAAATTTGAATACTATATTAAACTTTCTTAAAATTTTCACATATATATAAAACTATAAAATAATGATAATAGTGAATGCTATATAAAGAAAAATCTTAAATTTAATATTAAAATTAAATGAAAACTTCTAAATTGATATTAAGAAGATATTCAAGACAATCTTGTTAAAAATCTTGTAAAAAATAGAACACATGTATATTCTTTCTTCTTGAAAACATTCTAAATTAATATGTATTTTTGTAACAAATATTATAAATTCAAATAAAATACTATATATATAGGATGATAATAATGAATACTTTTAAATCTTATACATAAATAAAATTTTAAATTAAATATTATAATAAAAAGACAATTATTAAATTGATATTAAAAAAATCAAGATAATCTTGTTAAAAGTCTTCTAAAAATTATAAAAACATGAAAATATTGTAAATTAATATGTATTTTCATAAAAAATATTATAAATTAAAAATCATGTATATTCTAAAAATGTATATTTTAGTTTTTTGAAAATATTCAAAATTAATATGTATTTCCATAACAAATATTATAAAACAATATATTACTATTATAAATTAGAATACTATATTATATTTCCTTAAAAATTTCATATATAGTAAAACTATAAAAAGATGATATACATGCTTTTAAAACTTACATATATAAAAGAAATCTTAAATATAATATTACAATTAAATAAAAAATTCTAAATTGATATTAAAAAATGTCAAGATTATCTTGTCTAAAACAAGGAAATCTTGTAAAAATTAAAACAAACATATATTCTTTCTTCTTAAAACATTCTAAATTAATATGTTTTTTTGTAACAAATATTATCAATTCAAATAAAATTTAATATTACAATAAAATAATAAATAATTGATATTAAAAAATTCAAGATAATTTTGTTAAATTTTTTTTTAAAAAAATATTGTAAATTAATATGTATTTCCATAACAAATATTATAAAATGATATATATTACTATTAGAATACTATATTCTATTTCCTTAAAAATTTCATGTATAGTAAAACTATAAAAAGATGATGACAATGCATGCTTTTAAAGTTTACACATAAAAAAAATCTTAAATATAATATTACAATTAAATAAAAATTCTAAATTGATATTAAAAAAAATTCAAGATTATCTTGTCTGAAAATTTCTACAATATGTAAATTGCTTTAAAATATGATTTAAAACTATATAAATCTATTGATAAATACTTTACTTTGCCATGGGTTAGTAGACATCAATTTAAATGGGGGAATAAAAATATAAACATACTCATTGATGTGAGTGCAAAAAGCCTCTTGACTTAATCAGCCAACACTTAATCTAGCTATTCTCACTAAAACACCCAAGAGTAGAATTTGAAATGTGTTTAATATATTAAATGTTAACTATGACGAAGATTGACGATGATAAGATAAATTTAGCACTTCTCCTTTTTGCTAATAAGCAAAAATAAGATGGGCAAATGATGAGATACCACAACTTTAGATACCCCATTGACTAAATGATTGAAACTTGCAAGAAACATTTTTTAATGGCTTTGTCATCATAACTCTTTGTGAAAGGTTCCAAACCAAATGAACTAGTCAACAATAAAGGTTTACAGCAATGATTATAAGGGTCAAGAAGCCCAAAATTGTGAAGAACATAAATCACAATATTTTCTTAAGTTTAGCGTCAACTATGCACATCTACTACAACCTACTTTCAACATTAAACAATTATAATTAGCAATTGCACCTTGGTGTGCAATGGGTACGCCGAAAAGGTGTGGAAGATCAATGAGGATTTTTTTTTGGTAGATATTAGTTACATACATTTGTTTAGTATATGAGATCAATTGGTAAGTCATTTAGAAAATGATGTTGTTCATGTAACACAGATCTGAAAGGAGAAGTGATAACTTCAAATCAATTATACATCCACTTACAAGGATTCAATCACAACTAAAATAAAACTTTTGAATGAGGACAATAATCAAGCCCCATTACCAATAGGTTCATGTTATGTTTGCAGTAGGGAGAGAGGTAGAGATAGGGAGAAACAAGGATAGAAATATGGAGATGGAGGGTTAAGAGTGAGAGAGAGGAGAGGGGCAAGGAGATAGAGATAGGGGAAACAAATAGAGAGGAAAATAGGGAAAGAGAGGAAGATAGAGATGGAGAGCGAGAGTGAGAGGGATATGGAGAGGAGAGGGAGAGATAATGATAGAGAGGAGAGATGGATAGATAGCGATGGAAGATATACATATATAGAGAGAGATAAGTAATAGAGATGGATGAAGATATAGACAAGTATAAGAGAGAGGTATTAGACAAGTATTAGAACATTTGACAAGTGTCCGTCAACTCATCCTATATTAAACAAGTGGAAAATATAGGCTTCAACATTAAACAATTATAATTAGCTGAATATTTTTCACCAAGTGTTGTATTAAAGTATAGTTATTATGGTTATCTGTCTCACGTCATGAATAGAAAATCATTTAGAATCCATATTTGTTTATTGAAGTAAACCCTTTATTTTAGTACACATCCATATCAAACGACATTGGTGGGCCTGTGAAGGGGTCAAATCCTTGTTCGATCATGCTCATAATGCATCAATTCTGGTTTGAAATAATGAATATGTGGTACCTATCAATTTTTAGTTCTGTAAGTAATTGAAGATCTTACTTTAATTTGTCGGTTTGGTGTTTATAAGCATTTTAATTTTCCTTGGTTTACTCTTCCTGGTCCAATAGCAGGGACAAACGATTTGAGAAATAACTGAATACTTATCATTGACAATAAAACAGAATATATATGTGAATACAAGTAACCAGATGTACACGGTAGTAAAAATGTAACGGTGGCTGTACAAAGAAATAGATAGAAGTACCGCGCCATGATTACAAATCAAACACACTCTTTGCTTGTCGTCTGTTAAAACTGATAACAGAAATGAAAAAATATATTGGATTTGATGATGTGAATTTTTTTTCAGTTCATATTTCATGATAGAATGATCTATCTCAGAATGGAATAACAAGAAGAAAGAAAATGAAAGATCATGAAATTTAATTGAAAACGTCCTTTAAAAAATTTCACAATATTAAATATCTAAAACAATTCCAAAACAAAATTTACATAATCAAATCTTAAATATACCAAAATAATATCCAGAAAGAAATATGATCAACAAATCCAGTGCTCCTCAAAGCTTCTTCACCTTGCATTTTGCATCTCTAAAATTGATACTGGTGTTGGCTTCCAGCCTGTCTACCACCAGATCGCAGCGCACATGGAAAGTAATCTTCATGGTTTTCAGTTTCCCAAACTTAACTTTCACAGGAACATCCACCTTCAGAAGCAGAGGAATGTTTCCGTCTTTCCGCTGTGCACTCAAAGACGTAACCTCTTCACTGCTGATCTGCACATTATTCCCGGTGAGAGAAACCTTTAAATCAGTAGTATTTTTGTGCCCCTGGTAAAACGCCGGGAGCTTGCCCTTGGAGAGCTCTGTGCCGGAGTAGAAAACCGCAAGATAGCTGTGATCTAAGTAGTATATGCCGATCTTTTTGTTCGGATTCCTCGCGCTTACATCCACCACAAACGGCGACGAAATGGTGGCATCTGTGCTGACGGTGAAGCTCGTGAGCTGAATTTTGTCGACAGAATATTTAGGAATCCTGGGCTGGAAGACGGCGTAGAGGATACCGGCAGCTACGGCAATGGCTACAATAAAGAGTACCAGGAAGCAAAATGTACAGGCGAGGCAGCGGCAGCGGCAGTTGCGGCGGCGCTTTGGAGGGCGGGAGTAATATCTGGGAGCATTCCGTTGGCGAATCACTTGCTGCATGTTCACAATTCGGGCTGGATTACGGGTGGGATCTCCTTTTTCTGACACGAGGCTTGATCTCTATTGATTTTTGTAGCTTGAAAGGTAGTATGTGGATTTATTTTAAAGCAATTCGAGTTGGATATGTTTTAAATCACTTTAAACCAACTCGAGTTAGATATGCTTTAAAGCAATTCGAGTTGGATTTTTAGCAAAATTAGTTTTTATTCTTTAATAGAATGTTTCCGAGTTTGTGAGGATAAGATAAATCTAAGAGTG
>VDFB02327525.1:18271-46506 GCA_007258455.2 Sequoia sempervirens
CAAAGAAATTCAAGTAATATTTCTCAAAACAACTACATTGTCAGGCTCAAACCTGAAAATTACAAAGGCACTAAATTACATATACAAGATTCATGTATCAACTATGTTGATGCAGTTAATTAAATAATAATACATCACAAATATTTCTCCCATCAGAATTGACTCCAAGTATAATGCATTTCAGATACACTAACATCCTTGGATTATAGGAAAATCATGAGCAATTGTATTTGATATACTGTGATAACCACTTAAAACCTCAATAGGTCGTACATTAGAGTTTTCCAAATTGACCTTCCCCTTACCAATGGTGTAATTTTCTAGGCCTAAGTAATATTGAATCTCCTCCTCTGATGCCACATATGCAATGTCTATTTTGCTTCCTAAAATCAAGAAAGGCACAGTGGTGAGTGAATCATCAGAAACTAATCAGGCAGCTAGAATGAGGAACATAATCAAACTCTATAGATGATCATACAAGTCAATATAGTGTGGGGATATTTTGAAAAACTATTTTATGGACTACATATTTTTCATAGAAAATTTTGTTCTAATGGGATTTTATTGAGGCTTAAACATAGTTCACATTCTTCTAGATCTCACATAGTTTTTAAACCAACATGGTTGCACTATATTTAATTGAATTGGATTTGCAATCATTCAATAATTTTTATTGGATAAGTACAATGTAATTCTTTGTTAGAATAAATTACTCAAACTAAGCTTCAAGCAAAATGGCTTTAACTAATTTTTTTATAGAATACAAAAATACAAAAGGATAAACTTCTGGAACACATCTTTGCTCACCCATAGATCTGTAGACAACTAGAATTAATGTTTCATTGAAATGAGTGAAAAAGGAGCATAACCAGGCAGTTCACCATTACTCTCAGTTCCCTGCGGTCTATACTGCAACATAAGAATTAGATTGAATGGAAACAAACTGCACAAAACTTCAAAGCTAAGGCTATCTAATGTTACAACTTCTAATGAATTCATCTGAGTAATCCAAATACTTAGTACGAAAAGGTTTTAGGTGTGGAAATGCTATGTCCAGCCATGGCTTAGCCTGCCCATTGTAATGGAATACAATAGATTCTATATCATCAAGATTAGATTTAGATTTATATCCTAATCCCAACATATGCCAAATGGGATCAATGGGATGAACATGACCATTGAAAGTGATTAATTTTGGGGGAAATGTTACAAATCCTCATAGAGTAAAATTAGATTCTAGATTTTGTAAATGAAAACTGAGGTTCCATCAATAAGAGCTCTGGTACATATGAATGCCATACAAGTATCAAATAATGACTCATTATATTTACCTTTTTATCCAGTAATCGTAAGCTTCCTTGATATTTGTCCTTCTCCAAGCATGTCTAGATCAAAGATATTCATACCATATGCCCATGCACAATGATTTGGGTCCAAATTCCCTGATATAAGTGGATGAAAGAGGTTGAAAATTGAAATAGTTCTTGAAAATATTTGACATAACAAATTGATCTTTTCCCCTACACATCTCAACCGCACCATTGACCTTGCCTTGAAGACCAATATCCCATAATGTGGATATGTCTTGCTGAACTACTACATCATCATAAAGAAACAAAACCTTCTAGAAATACAAACTACAAATATATCCTAAATCCAAAATTAGGGAAAATTTGAAATGTCAAAATATATACACAATACACACAAAAAATTAAATGAAAAGGCTATAAAAACTCTTAAGGAAATGTGAATGGAAGATGTAATGCCGAATTTGTAACCTTTTCCAGCATCCTTTACACCCGTGTCAAAATAGGAATCGTGTGTAAAGTGAAGTAAGTGAAACTATGCAGCCATAGAATGACAATTTCCACATAACCCAAATCTGAAACATGCAAGTAAAATACTCAACATCAACATGCAAGAGAATAGACAACATACCCATTAAAGATGACACAAGATATACCCTGGGAAAACCCTCAAGAGGGAAAAACCCAGCCTCCAAAAGCATCCACACTCCATGTATTATTCAGCAATGAAAACCCATTACAATACATCTGCAGAGACTCCATGAACACTTCTGAAGCACAAGCTATCCATGCATTCCATGTGACCAAGCATGAATCCACACATCCCATGCCATGCTTCAAACCCTCACACATGCACAAGCTCTCAACCTTTAACCAACCCATCCAACCCTTGACCAACTTTTGATCCAACCCTAAACAACTACCCTGTGGTTGCTTTTATAGAAACAAGCTCCCACAAAACCACCAAGTGGTATTACATAAACCATGTGCCCATAAAATACTACATCATGTGACCCCACATTTAATATTGGGTACTTTATTATTTTATTATTATTCCCCAATATTAAATAATTACATTTTATAATTATATCCCAATGATACATACAACAAAGTGGCCCCAACATTATAACTCCTTGTGATGCACATTCACCTAGAAACCCCTAGGTGCACCACACACATAATAAATAAATAAATATTACAAACATTATGCAAGGTGTACAACACCTAATTAAATATGGACATCCATCAAAGCATAAAGGATATAGGAAATTCAATGAACATTGTAGCTGTAATTGTTTAGTGGACATTTATGCTAAATGTGGAACCATGGTTGGTGGATATACATAAAATGGATATCCTGTTGTATTCATTTCTATCTCCAATAGATCACATCCATTGCAACAACAAATTGAAATGTTTGGATTCAAACAAGTAATTTTTTTGAATTGTTCAACCATAAAATAACTTATTTATTAGAAAAAGAGATATATAAAAGACAATTCAATTATCAACCTCACACTACATCTTTACATACAATTTAGTGGTCATGCCTTTAAAGAAAAGAAAATTTCAAACAAATTTACTACTTGTGCACCCCATTCCATAAACATGTGAAATCTCATAACATGCCTCAAATCCTATCAACAGAAACTATGCCATGCAAGCTAAATTAGAGTGTCTTCCTTACAACAACTTCTTGTTGCTAACAGAGTAAACCCAGGATCACACAATTCATTTAAAGTAAAACTTAATAAATAGTTATCTAATGAGATGATAGTAAGTGGTGAATCACCAATACTTCTCTACTAGTGCTTTGAGTTCAAATCCCCAAGAGGCATGTTGAAAGTCAAATTGAATAACTTGCTGTATCCAACCACCCCAAAATCTAAGTTGAATAACTACCACATAGTTATAATATTGTCATTAAAAAACTTAACCCTTAGTATGTCACAATCCTGTGCTTGTTGTAGCTAAGCAAATTAACATGTTTCAGCAAGTCAATCCCCTTAACACCACAAGCAATGCATTTTAAATAAACCCTTCAACTATTGCATTACACATGATTTCATTTTGTACCAAGATGAATTCAAATGATAGGGCAGCACAAGCACCCATCATTTACTCTGGCAACAGTGTTCGGGGAATGGATAAGGAACATTTAGTTTGGATAAAATAACAATGGCTCCATAGATTGTTGCTCTCAACCATAGAATATGAGTGTGCCAGAAGAGTGTCCCTTGTTGGTCAGTGTTGGTGAAGTTGTAAGTATAAGACTGACCGGTTTGAATGGGGCATTGAGTGATATACGTAGGCCCATTAGCCCATCATGTACATAGCTGTCTTAAATCTGACTCAATTTAGTAGTAATTCTAGACCATACCAGTGGATCGAGAGATTGTATTTGACATTATTTGTGAGGTTGATGAGCATTGTGTCACCTTCCCTAGCATAAATAGTTGGCCCTGGGAACTACCCATTCACCATGACAATGGGCTTGGTATGATAGAGCCTTCTAACATTCTTCAGTTGTATCTCCACCATTGATTACAAAGCCTTGTAGTAAGCTCAAGGAAAGTATTAAGATAATTCTTGTTTAATTCAGTTGAGGTTGGGTTTGATTTTAGATGGCTCTAATGAAATATAAGTTAGAATCAAATACTTGTGAATTTGAACCACACCAAATAAATCAAATCATAATTTTTGATATAAAACTCTCTTTTAAAAGACTTTCTACAATTTGTACTACTATAGAATGTGCATATAAATTGAGCCACAAAACTAAAGTTTAGAATGCAGTACTTCCAAATTTGAGTCCACACCAAATAAATTCACATTGTAACAACCTCCAAGCTATAAAAGTGTTTTAAATGCAATAAAACTTACATCAAATTTATAATGCCTTATTTTCCACTCTACTATGGAAACTAAAATGGAAAGAACCACAAGAAAGACTCTCATTGTTTTCAACACCGAGTTCACTGCTCTCCCCATCATTTCTCAAACTTTCGTTTCTTTTCTTTCTTTGTTAATCTCTATAATCACTAACTTTGACTCCTTGGTCCTTTATACATGGGATAAAGGAAGCCATAGACATAAGTCTTAATAAAATATCTGACAAGAGTTTGTTGGGTAACAAAAAGAAACAAAAGGGAAGCGTCAAAATAATATATAATATTTTGTGGAGTACGTAGCTTGTTACTCCACGTCTGGTGTAACCTAAAATTATTGTGTTCTGTAAACCATTTCATCAAATATAGACCCATGTTTTGTGGAAAACTATTTGTATTAAATATTTTTTCTAGAAAACAATGTCTTATAAAAGATTAAATAATGGTATAGATCCCTCAAAATTGACCACCCTCAACCTTAGCTTAAATATTAGGATAGCCACAAAGCATACATAAGTTTAATTTGAAATTTATTTGTAAATATTACTGATGTGGCCTGAAGTCTAAAACTTGAGATAAAAAAAGAGACATGGGTTGCAAGTGATCCCTTGTGGTTTAGGAAAATCCATGGAAAAAAATCAAAAGGACTGCAAAGCCTTTAGCAATTCTCAAGAAAATTCAATTGGTAGGTGTAAATCCATACTCCACAACCTCTGCTACCATTCTCCCCACCTATGAAAAAATGGGCGCTTTGGAACAACATATGGACATCCATCAAAGCATAAGGGATGGAGGAATTTTGTCAGATGTTGTAGTTGCAATTGCCATGACAGACGTGTATGCAAAATGTGGAAGCATAGACAAGGTATATGAAGTGTTTGACGAGGTGCCTCAAAGATATGTGGTCTTGAGGATTGCAACAATTGTAGGATATGCACAAAATGGATTTGTTGAAAAGGCTTCAAAAATTTCCAAGGGAAGGAAATTTTTAGGTTTAAATCCAAATTCCGCAAACTTTGCTAGCATCCTCCCTACCCATGCCAAAATGGGAGCTTTGGAACAGTAAGTACATCCATTGAAGTATAAAGAAAATAGGAACTTTGTTAGATATTATAGTCGTGACTGCCCTGGTAGACTTGGATTCAAAAAGTGGAAGTATTTCCAAGGCATGTTAACTATTTGACAGAATACTTGAAAAAAATCTTATCTCATGGACTGCGATGATTGCACCTTATAATCTAAAGCCATCATTGAAACCTTATTTTTTGGCTACCACTCACCAAATTGGAGAAGTGAAAGAGAAATACCAGCGAGGAAGAGTTTGGATGAGTGGAAACCAATACCAGCGGGGAGAGCAGCCAAAAATGGAGAAAAATAGCTAGAAAAATGGCGATCAATGGCTCTTATAAAGAACAACATTTCTTTATAAAGAACAATATTTCTTGGTTATAAAGATCTAGGGTTCAATGCAATTCTAACTGACCTTAGAAAAGACAAAAAAAGGAACCATCGAGACAGAGTACACCTCTGAAATTCTGGTTGTTGTTCAGCTTCGACCTATGTAGTAAAACTAAATAAAAAATATTTCACAGAATTGTATAAACCCTACAATTAAACAAAACTAATGTTATTTAGGAGTAGAAAAAAGGGTGCATCAAAACTAACCCTGAGGAATTTGGGGGTAAGGGGTATCTGTGCAGAGATGGGAAAAGAATTGATCTATCTGCTTGGAGGCATCACACCATTTTTCTCGGATGGATTTTTGTGGGTTGTTTAGCTCAGAGGATAGAATTGTGTCGTGTTGTCGATGATGTTGGATAAAAAATAGGGAGAGCTTGCAATAAAAATATAAAACCCTACCACAACATATTTTTTTTAAATACATGAACAAAAAACAATATTTCTATAGCTGTTGCTTCAATCTACTCTAGCAAAGTAGCCTTTTTCTTGTTGGTTTCCCATGAACAACATTACAGTATCAAGAAAAAAAATAACACAAATATTCATATGGCAGAGGGGTGAAAACCATCATCACCTTCAATGTCGATGACTTCAAATAACACAAATCTTCAGATGATGGAGGCAGAAATTGTTATCACCTCACAACACCAGAAGCTTTTTCTATGCTCTTTCCAGTGTCATGTTTTCAAGGATGTGGAGGAGTGATAACCAATAGCGGCGGTGAAAGCGAGGTGAAAAATAGTAGAAAAAAGCGCAAAAAATGATGAACGATTGGGATTAGTTACATCATAGTCCATGGAAATCTCTGCCATTCACCATAAAAAGAGGATGCAAAACTTAAGCATGGGGATGCCTTCGGCGTAATTAGTTATTTTGGACAGTTGATATGAGAAGTATTATTAATTTTTTAATTTTTTTTTATGTTTTTTAATTGCAAGAATTGGGTAGCCTTCTAAATTGCAATGTTTAGAACCTTTTTTCATGTGACCAATGATGTTGGCACAATAGCCCTTCAATATCACAAAGATGGGGGGGAGACTAGACCTTGTGACCTTTTTCCCTGCACCAAGATGCTTTAGCCAATCGAACTAAGCCCTCCATGCCATTATTTTTATTAATTATTGTAGTGTAGAAAAATACACCCTTATACATTTTAACACTTGTTTGAGCCCTTCTAATTAAAATTGACTTAATAATTCCTTACTTTAGTGTTGAAAAATGTATCTCTTTACATTTTCACTCTTGTTTAGGCCCTCTTAATTAAATTGAGCTTAATTATCCCTTAATTAAGCCCTTTAATTCATTTACAAACCTAATAAATTACATTTTTCAAAGGGGAAACCCGACAATAATTAATGCCAACACATAACACTTTACTTTGAGCAATGTGTGTTCTAGGAATAGGGACCTGGGACCTCGCTAGACCTTTGGACCTAAATTTAAATTATGTTTTTGGCGGTATTTTAACATCTCCAAATTCACATTTCAATGTCGAATTGTGATATTTGAATTTTGGGAAATTAAGGATACATACCTATAAATACAAGGTTATTTCACTAAGTTTCACCTAGAGTTTTTATGCAAGCATTTCTAAAGAAAATATTGTGATCAAGAGCATTCAAGAGCAGATATATTAGAGATTTATTGCAGCATTCAAGATCTATTCATCATGTCAAAGTATTCTTACATCATGCATGTTTTTGGAGCTAACATTGTGACGTAGGTTTCAAGAACAAGTTCAAACATTCAAAGCATTATTCAAGCATCAAGATCCACATCCATTAAAACCATTTCATGCAAGTTGCAGAACTTCTTAGATCTCCATTACCAAGGTTCATTTAAGGGTTTGTTGAGTGGTAACATAGCATTGTTCATTGTTCATTCCCTCTTTCATTCTTTATTTCAATTCAAAGTTTGATTACCAAAATGGGGTTTGACCAAGGAAAATCCCCATTCACCAAAACAAATTTTTTTTCTCTCTTATGTTTGTGTTGCAGATTTAGGTTGAAGAAGGATTGAAGACCTCTTGAAGTGAAGGATTGGAAAAGTTTTCAAAATTGTCAAAGCTGTCAAATCACAGAATCTAACCTATAGATCTAATTTTTTACTTTTTGACATTGAAACCTAGAAAAATTAGAAGATACAGATCAGCATAAGAGGCTCTCGAAAGTTACATAAAAAACTTGAAATAAGACCCATTTTCCCATGGGTGAATGAGTCCTAGTTAGCCTTCAAAAACTAAATTTTGGTGTTTGGTAAACACTTTCCTACCCTTCTCAAATCTACAATTGGTTTTCTGGTTCTACTAATATTGAGCTTTATATTATTGTTTCAAGTTTGAATTGGCATTATTTGGTTGATTTTCTATTTTTAATTTTCTCCCAAAAGCATTTTTTGACCTTGACCCCCGTCCTCAAAGCATAAGGAAACCTAAAGATTCTCACATTGAGTTGATTCACCTAAGGGTTGTTAGTCAATTCTTTATGGGAATCTCATTTCCTAATGAAATAAAGGAAAATGGGTCCATCATTGTTTATCAATCCATATTTTGTTGAATCCCTTACCTATTTTTCAATGTTTCAATTATTAATTTTATGTAATAATTATTATATATGTAGATATTTAAGCATTTAAAAATATTCCATTTTAAATTTAGTTTGATATTATTTTTATATATTTAAAAAATAATTTTAATCTTCAGTTTATTATTTATTTATTTTAAAACAAGAGGGTAAAAACTTTATTAATAGCAGGAAGTCACCAATACATAGAAAGTAGGGTCCACAAAGGCACCCAAAGGTAAGCAAGATTACAACACCAGCAAACACCCAACCAAGACCCACTACCATTGTAAAATTGATCACCAACCAACATCAACTAGCCAAGTCTTCCAAAATAATCTTCTCTAAGACTTGGCAATAATTAGGGGATAACTACTCTGAAAATGAAGAGACAAAAGAAAATGAATTGAGAGTGAGTGGATGGCGTCAGGTCTATGTTGCGGGAGTGCATCGAGCTAGGGCACCCATGCCCTAGCTCCTTCCTTTTTGCTCTATGTGCGATGGATTTTGTTTGGGGTGACTGTTCATGGGTATTGGGGGAGGCGTGTTGGATGTACATGCTAAGTAGAGGGCATGGTTCTTTTGGCTAGGGCCTTTGTACCCTAGTTGCGGTTGCCAACTCTCTTTTGTGTTTTTTGCAGGAGTATTTCCTTCGAATCTTGGGGTGTTTTTAGTGGCTTTGCAAAGTTTTCTCATTGGGGATTTGTGGCTTTGTTTTCTTTTGGTGAAAGTGTTTGAGAGAAGGCTGGGATTACTGCTGCTTGGGTATTGGCATGGATCATCCTAGAGGGTCTCAGAATCTGATGACCATGGTGGCTATGGACACCTCGGTTTCATCCTCTTCTATGCATGCATGTGTTAAAACTGTGAATATGAGTTCTAAAGAGGGTGATGTACCATTGAAGGGAGTTTCCAAAATCAACAAGGTGAATGGGTGTCTGGATTGAAGTCAAGAACGTCATGTCTTGGTTATTCAACCAAAATCAATTGTGAATGACATAGCATACTAGATTAATCATGCCCTCATTTTCAAGTTTTTGGGTCTTCACCTTTCATTACCTATTCTAGAATCGTGGGCCAGAAAAGTTTGGAATCCTGAAGGGGATATGGAGATAGTTTTGGCATCCACTAATTATTTTTTGGTTATCTTTTCCTATATGGCAGATAAACATAAAGCTTTTTTTTAGGAGGCCCATATTTCTTTAACCAGGTTGGGGCTCTTTGTCAAACCTTGGCATGCGGGATTCAACTCAGTAGAAGAGCTTCCATCACGAGTCCCTGTTTGGATTTTTCTTCCAAGGCTTCCTTTGGAGTTTTGGCAAGATGATATTGTCTATTCCATTGGTATTTTGATTGGAAAACCTGTTGGTCTTGCTACTCAGACTTAGGATAGAAAGGTAATCTCTTTCACCCGTATATGTGTTGAAGTTGATTTAAATAATCCATTACCAGATTTTATGGAAATATTTCTTGGTCCCTCTTCCTAGATTCAATAGCTGGACTATGAGACATTGCCATTTAGATGTAGAATTTTTCATGAGTATGGGCATGTCCAAAGGAAATGCCCCAGATCCAGGTCTTTTGCAGCTACTAATATCCCTTCCAGTTCAGCCCCTAAGGTGGATAAGGGGAAGGCTCTTGTGTCAAATAGTACCACTGATAAAGATGGTTTCATTCTATTCAAATCTCATAATAAGGGAAGAGGTTAGAAGAGGACTTGGATGGATAGACAAAAGGGGGGTGTTTAATCGATTTGAAGCTTTAGATAATTTGGTTCATAAGGAGGGAATTCTAGTTGAATTTGCTCTGAGTGCTAAAATTTTGGGAGTGACACTAGAGGAGGATAGTGGAAATAGTCAGCAGAATGTAGTCATAGTGGATTAGAGGGATCGAAAGATGGATACAGTTCTTCCACTGATTTTTTCTATTGTCATTGAGACTAGTGAGACCCTAGTCTCGAAATATGTGGCTAATGTGGTGGCTTCAGCTTCTCCTTCATAGAAAGGATCTTTAGAGTCTAGTAAGAGTAACAAGTCTTCTCCTACCTTAGGCATAGAACAAAAACCCTTTAAAAAGGGGTTTATGGAGAAACTATTGAAAATTGGCCGAAAGACAAACCAGGAGAAGGTGAGGATGACTGGGGATACTTTGGTTAATTCTGGGTCTATGAAACCCATTGATTCCAATTTATCTCATCCTCATAAATGATTGTCTTATCATGGAATGTGAGGGGGTTGAACAACATCCCTAGAAAAAAGGTTGTTCGGGACTTGATAGCTTCTCACTGGGCATGTGCAAGATCATGATGGGCCAAAAAGTGGCAATATGATGGGTATGTGTAGTGTATGTGGCTGACAAATTTTTTTTTACCCAAAATTGATGAAATGAAAAGGTGTTTAAAGGAGATTCTCAACTTTCCATTGATATAAATTATACTTTAATTTGAATTTAATAAGCAATTATTATTTATTTTCTATTGAATATGACTAAAGTCCCGATTGATCTATTGAAAAATCTATATCTTCAAACACATTTTTGAATCCAAAATATGCATTACATTCTATGTTTTGTATCATAGATTTAAAAAGAAAATTGAATTTCACGAAGTTTTCTAAGGTGGTTAGACATACAAGCTTTTATATTTTCAAAAGTTTTATAAACCATAATTAATTATTTACTTGAAAAATTACAAAAAAATATTCATCACATTTGGGCAAGAGTCATCTACTTATATCTATAATATTATAAAAAAATATTATCATTTTATTGGGGTTAGGGTAGTTAGATAGACACCTACTTCTTATTTTTTCCCTAAAATTTAAGTACTACTACATTGAAATTTCAAATTTTCACCATATATATATATATTTCAAATAAACCTATTAGTTTAGAAACTATATTCAATTTGATACAAATTATGTTCTTACATATTTTTGAAATAATATAGATAACTTATTCAAATTTTTACGTCAAGCTGCCTAACTCTGATTTTTCTGAATTTTTTGCCACTTAAGGGCCTATTTTTTCCATGATGATACATACCCCACTCTCTTGATGTTGTGTTCATTCAGGAGACTAAATTGTTAGTGGAAGATATGGAAAGTAGAGTTTCTAGGACTTGGCCAACTAGAGTTTGTCAATATGTTGGAGCTCATGGTAGTTTAGGGGGCATGGCCTATTTATGGGATCCAAGGAAGATTGTCTCGTAGTGGTGGATTATAGATCGTTCCTCGATTTCTATGATTGTATCTTCTTTGGAATTTGGTGAAATATGTTTGTTTTCTAATGTTTATGCACCTACAACTCTCTTGGGAAAATCACAGCTCTGGGAACATATTATATATGTTCATTCTCTAAACCCTTTTCTCCCCTGGATTTTAGGTGGGCATTTCAATGCAGTATGTAATTTGGAAGAGAAAAGCGGGGGTGTGGCTAGGTTGGATCCTTCAACCATACTTCTCAATGATAATATTGAGCTCTTGAACGTTGTGGATGTGAAGCAAAATAATTGCATCTTCACTTGGAACAACAAGAGAATTGGAGCGGATGCAATCTCTGAGAGACTAGATAGATTCCTAGTGTCTTGCTACTAGGTGGGAGATAGATGGACTACTAGCTCTAAAATATTGGATTGGAGAGGCTTAGATCATTGGCCAATCAAAATATATATGGTTTCTTCTGGGGATTTAAGAAGGCTTTGCTTTAAGTTTCAACTCATGTGGTTGTGGGACCCCTCTCTTTAGGACTTGGTCTCAGATTGGTGGTTCGAAGGGCAGCCATCTCATGGCATGACTATGTCCTATTTTGTTAGAAAATTATAGTATGTGATATATAAACTCAAGAGGTGGAATAGGAAATGTTTTGGGAACCTGCACTATAACAAATAGGCAACATAGACCCATTTGGATGCTATTACTCATCTAATCTATGATCAAGGACTTACTTTAGAGTTGAGTCAAAGGGAGGCTTAGGCTGTGAAGGAATTGGAGGAATGGGAGCTTTGGGAGGACATATTTTGGAAACAAAAATCTAGAATTGAGTGGCTACAGGAAGGAGACAAGAACACTACTTTCTTTCATAACTCTGCCAAGGCAAGGAGAATAGGTAATTTCATTTCATCCTTAGTGTCTTCTGGAGGGATCCAACTTTCCTCTTGGAGGGACATCTCTTAGGAAACCCACCAGTATTTCTCTGCTTTGTTTAAGGAATATTCTCCTCCTACTAGGGAAGAAGAAGTATCTATTTTGGATTGTATTCCTCCCCTTGTTTCTAATGAGATGAATGAGGCTCACCTTCATCCTATTTCACTACAAGAGTTAGAGAATATTGTCTTTCACATGAAAAAAGGAAAATCCCCTGGTCCATATGGTTTCCCAACTATATTTTATCAAGAGGCTTGGTTGGTTATAAAATGGGATCTACTGGAGGTGGTTCAAGAATTTCATAATAATAAGCAGATGCTAAAAGCCATGAATTCTACTTTTTTGGCCCTTATTCCTAAGAAGGAAAATGTGAATAAACTTGATCAGTTCTGACCAATTGCTTTGTGTAATGTAGTTTATAAGACTATTACAAAACTTATTGCTAAGAGACTCAAGATTTTTCTTAGAACCATTATCTCTAATGAGCAGGGTGGCTTTGTTGCTGGCAGACAAATTCTGGATGGAATTGTGATTACTACTAAGGCCATTCATTCCATGGCCACTTCTAAAGAGAAGGCCATGTTTATCAAATTGGATATGTCAAAGGCTTATGATAAAGTCAAATAGGATTTTTTATAGAAAGTTATTTGGGCTTTTGGATTTAGTAGTGAGTGGGTTAGTTGGGTTATGAGTTGTTTCTCCTCTACCTCCTTCTCGGTCTTGGTAAATGGGGAACCTTCTCAGCTTTTCAGTGCCTCTAGGGGTCTTAATTTTCCACGGAGACCCGATTTCTCCTTATTTGTTCATCATTATGGCCTAGGGGCTTGGTAGAATCATCAAATCCAAGGTTGGTTAGGGCTTGATTCAAGGATCAAGTTGGGGTGAGAATTTTCCTCCCTATTCTCATTTGTAGTTTGTGGATGATACAAATTTGATGGGGAGGGCCATAATTAATGAAGCTAGTTAATTCAGGAGAACTTTAGATACTTATTTGACTGCCTTGGATTAGAAAATTAATGAGGATAAGTTTGTCATTTATTTCTTTAATGTACTCCTTGTCTTATTCAGAATAGGATTGCTCAGATTCTCAGGTTTCTTATTGGCTCCCTTCCTTTTGTCTACCTTGGGATTCCGATTGGTGTGGACTCTCAGTGCAGAGAGTTTTGGAAAGAAATTTTGGAAAAGTTCCACAAGAAAGTCAACCACTTGACTTGTAGATGGCTTTTGTCAACTAGAAGAGTTACATTTTTGAAGTCAGTTGTTCATGATTTTCCTATATACATATCTTTTGTTCAAGTGGCTCCTTCTAGTTTTGTCAAAGAATTCTATGCCCTCTCTCATCAGTTTCCTTGGTCTGGTAATTTCCTTTCTTCTAAGTGGAGCCTTGTTAGATGGGATTCTATTTGCACATGTAAGTAAGAGGGGGTTCTTGGCCTTAGATCTGTTGGGTTTAATGGTTCAAGATCTTGCAGCTAAATTATATTGGAGATAGTGCACTAGTCAAGACCAAGATTGGACGAGAATCATCACTCACAAGTACCTCAGAGGTTTGGATAGTAAAGATGTGCCTCAGTACATCTTGCTAGGGAGGGGTTCTATGATGTCAGACACCCTAAAACAAGGGGAAAAACTCATTACAGAAGATCTTTTTTGGATTTGTAATAGTGGTTTGGATGCTATGTTTTAGCATGATTCTTGGAATGGTCATCCCCGATTATATCTTAGTTCCCTCACTTAGAACCCCTTTGTGATATTTTTGTGGCAGTTGGTTGGTGTAGAGTTGTTGATTTTAAAACTATTATTCTTAGGGGGCAAGTTCAAGTGACTTGTTGGAAGAGTACTTGGGAATGGCCCCCTGGTGGCACAGAGGAGGAATGTCAGGAGCTTGTAGGGATTTTAGCTGGTATTATTTGTAACTCTCTTTAGGATAGAGATGTTCTTGCTCAGGGTCCTAAACTGAAGGGTAAATTTAATGTTGCCTCTGGTTACCAAGAGTTGGACAGACAGGTGCACAACATGGATGGTGTGCCTTGGTGGAAATAGGTTTGGAACTACTTATCTTGGCTCAAGTGCAACTTTTTTCTTTGGTTGGTTGTTCAAAGTAAATGTCTCACTTGGGAGAATTGAAGAAAGAGGGGTTTCCATGGCCCATCTAGATGTGCCCTTTGTAAGAGGAGTGAAGAAAGCGTTTATCACCTTTTCTTTCAGTGTTCTTATGCTAGAGAGATTTGGCATTTATGGTGGGGAACATGGAATCATGATTGTGTTCATGCCACCTCTTTATTGGAGTTTTGGGATAGCCTGCGACGTCCTCCTACTAAATCTTCTTTTCTACAGGTTGCTTGGCTTCTTGGGCCACCTTTCATCATCTGGAACTTATGGTTGGAGAGGAATAGGCAGATCTTTCATGATTCAAAAATGATAAGTACCCTTCTATGGGGAAAAATTATATGTAGGCTTCAGGAAACTATTCTTTCCAAATGTGATGTTATAAGTCAAGTGGATCCTAGTGATCTTACATTGATAAGGAATTTGAATCTGGTTGGTCCTCCTGAGGGGACTTTAAAAGTCAATACTGATGGATATTCTAGAGGGAATCTTGGATATGAGGGTGTGATACAGTATTTCTAACCTATTCCAAATCATGAAAAATAGAATGCAAAAAGAAAGGAAAAGACACTAAACACCTCAAGATAGGGCTATGTTAAACTTAAACATAATAGAGATAAGCAAGTAGATTTTACCTTGTTCAAGCTGATCCTTGGTTGGCCCTTGGATCTTTGATGTTTTGTGTGCTCCTTTGATGGAAAGGTGGATGAAAATGGATTTAAAATGATCTATGTAAGATGAGGAATGCAATGAAAAAAATGGGTATTTGGGTGGATGAATGCAAGTGCAATAGATGAAGCTTGAAAGTATGCAACAATAGAGGTTCAAGAATGCAAAGTGTGTGAATACCTAATGAACGAAATGAGAGAAAATTTATCATTTTAAGAGAAATTCTCTAGAGAAATGGACGGTTGAGATTGAGCCAACATGGCCAAGATGGAGGGCTATGATGAATTGAGGAATCACAAGCCCTCACATCTTGGCACGTGGAAATGAGATGGAAAAAGGACATCGTGAGGTGGAGAGGGTACAAGTGAGGTGGAGGTAATTTCAAGTACCTTGGGATGAGGAGAATATTTCCTCAAAAAGGAGCTTCTTGTTCCCATTTGAGAGGAAAGTGACATATAAGGAATTTTAGTATTCCTCAAAAATCTCCATGAGGAAGAGAGAAGTGGTTGGGGAAATAAATGTGAATTTTAGATTCACATGATTGGAAAGGATAAGGTGGTTGGGAGAATAAATATGAATTTTAAAATCACATGAGAAACACCTTGTGGTTAAGATAAGGTTCTTATGAAGCAGGTTGAAAAGTAACTTGTGAATAAAACAAGGTTTTTATAATAGAAGATTCTTGACCCCATGTGACTGATGTGACAAGAGATGAGTTCTATAAATTCTAACAACTTGCATGGGGAATAGGAGTGTCTTGGAGGGATAAATATGGATTTTAAATTCACATGGGGAAGAGGGTCTAGACTAAATGTGGCAATTGTGAAGGTTGACCAAAAAGATATGCTAAATGTAGCAAGGGGATTAGATTAAGGTTGTTCCCCCTTGAAATATTGTTAGAATAATTGTGTTTTGAAAGAAAAAAAATGAGATGACTCTATAGAGGAAGCAACTAGAGAATGATGCCCAAGCGTGGGAGAAGTTGTGTGAACTTCCCAAATGAAGGGAAATGGAGGTAGATGCCCCAATCTCACAATGAAATGACTGTGACAGAGGAATGGAGGAAAATGGTAGGGTATGCCCCCTCGAGAGGCCAGTTGGGGAAGAAAAAGGGGCCCTAGGTGACTTCTCGATATGAGGAAATGAAAGGTATGGTTGGATAGAGCTCAAAAAACCATGAAGATTAGATTTTGAATGGAGTGAAACAGACACACGGTTTGAAAATGGCGGCCCTAGGAAGTTAGAGGATTAGTTGAATTAAAAGAGGTTTAAATAAAGGGTAAAAGTACCCTTCTCTTAAAAAAGGTGAAAAAAGGAGGGAAAAAAGTTATATAAGGTAATTTGTGAAATTATCACTCCTCATTTGCACACCTGGCAGTTGAGTGAGAGAGAGAGAAGAGGAGAGGAAGGAGACGAGGAGACGAGGATGTTGAATGATTATGACTTGGACATCATCCATCGAGGGGATGAGGTATGACGGTTTTAGCATGACTACGCAGTTCCACGCTAGGTTAGATTCAAAACCCTATCTATGATTTTAAGCATTATATGATGTATGAGTTTTTTATGCTTTTTGAAAAGATGGGTTTTGGGATTGGGTTAGTTTAAAAAAATGGGTTGGGAAATTTTTTTTGATTTCGCCGAGCGGGTAGGTAGAACACTTGTTAGAGGTGAGGGAAAAGGGGCGTGAATTTGGCCAATTAGATGGTAAAGACACATTGAAAAATGAAAATAAATTCCAAAAAAGGGTAGAGGGATAAGAGGGTAGGGTGGATGTGCCCCAGGCATAGAAAAATTCTCCCAAAAAGTTAAATGACAATCAGTCGAGCGACCTCGCCCAGCAAATGGGTGACCCCACCCCATAAAGGGACAACCCCACCCAAGGAGGGGTGAGCCCACTCGCGAAAGGGGAAACCCCACCCAGGCGGGTTCATCCACCTCTAGGGTGGGTCCACTCGAGCGGAGGGTGGGTCCACCCATACCAAGGTAGGTTCGCCTCAGGCTGAGGTGGGCTCGCCCCGAGTCAGGGCAGGTTTGCCTGCCAGGCTGGGGTTGGGGTGGGTTCGCCCCTAGCTGAGGCAGTTTCATCTCGAGCTAAGGAAGGTCCACCCACCAGCTAGGGCGGGTATGCCCTAGGCTGGGGGCGGGCTCACCCCGAACTAAGGCGGGTCTGCCCTAGGTTGGGGCGGGCTCACCTTGAGCCAGGGCAGGTCCGCCCCAGGCCGGGTTCACCTCGATCCAGGGTGAGTCTGCCTGACACTGGGGTGTGTTTGCTCGTTGGCTAGGGTGGGTCTTCCCCGGGCTAAGGTGAGTTCGCCCAAAGCCGGGGGGGTTGAAGATAGAATAAAGAGAGAAGGAAATAAGACCAGAAAAGACGGGTAAAAGTCAGGCCAAAAGAGGGGGAGGGGAAAATTAGTGGAAAGAGAGCCCGGGGCTGGGTAAAGGGAGAAGATGAGGGAGATGATGTAGATGACTGACATTTTATCTTGTATGGATGCAGAGCTTCGACAGCTTGTGGACACCCGAGAGGCGATCAGAGATGGTAGTGGTGATGATGGCGGTCATGAATAGAGTAGATCATGAGGCTCTATCACAGGTGGGATTGTTACATTGATTAGGGTACCCTACCATTAGAGCACATTGGGCGATGCTAATAGCATTGATAGAGTGGTGGAATTTGGATACTTGAACTTTCCATCTCTCGACAGGGGAGATGACGATGATGCTAGAGGATGTATGGCGGATATTGAGGTTGTGTATAGCAGGCCACCTGGTGAGTGCGACAACATCGAGGGGAGTAGAGTTGGATCATACCATGTGGGTGTTGTTCGGGTGAGATGACCTACCTGTACAAAGAAGGAGGTTGGATGTGGACCGATGTCTGGCGTTTGGGGTGCCAGTGCTACCGTTATATCTATGCAGGCTAATTAGTGGGTGCTTCTGCAGCCTGAGCTACATGGAGGTTATTCGACATATCGTCGAGGGGAGAGAGCTGCAATTCACATGCAGTACATGGATACTAGCATAGTTTTACAAAGATATGCACATCATATGCTACCGAGAGGTCTCAGCGTGACATAGGTGATGTTGTTGCAGGTATGGGTCTTGGAGCACATCAATGTTTTTTAGGCTAGAAGTGGTGAGGGTAGAACTGGAGGATGAGACAACACCAGTAGCTTGGTTGTATGGGTTAGAGGATGGCTGGGTATGGGACTATGAGGGTCCCGAGGATCTGGATAGATGAAGGAGGACATTGGATGACCTGCAGGAGGAGCATATAGTATGGAGGTTGTATATGACACGATGATTTTCAGGATGGAGGAGGGATGAAGAGAAACACCAAGGCTACTTCAACACTAGATGCTTCATAGTCTGGAGGGAGCCACAGATAGTGGAGGCACATAGACTAGACAAGGTGACTAGAAAGTTTGGGGCTACACACTTGACATTCTGCATGGACCAAATAAGTTCTGACAGATTACGTGAGAGAGGCCATGGGGAGAGCTAATTTCACCGAGGTTTGTGAGGGAGTACTGGGAGACATTATAATTAGTACCCTACCTGGATAGGACTTGGGGGGACATGGCTGCAGGAGTGATAGTTCAATATGCCATGTGGTATCTCGAGCATCAACCTTGACAGATTACTCCAGAGCAGTGAATTGTAGGGGTACTAGGGTTTGGGCCAGAGGATGAGCTACGATTCATAGGTTAGAGGAGAGGGAGGAGGGGATAGTAGAGGAGAGCACAGGAGGTAGCCAGAGCAGGGGGATACTGGGGTCGCATGACATCAAGATAGAGGATAGGGTGAGGTTGGGGCTGTAGGGAAGCCAGAGAGGATGAGGAGACAACGGAGGAGAGATAGAGAAAGTGTGGAGGTAGAGGAGGGGAGAGATGAGGCAGGGAGGGAGGAGAGGGATGGGAGAGGACAGGGGGTAGCAAGAGAGAGTATAGATGGTAGCTACGGCCATAAAGTAGTAGGAGAGGGTGGTGAGGAGGAGACCACGAAGGAGAGCCAGGGTGGAGATGATGTCGATGTGGAGATCATGGATGAGAGGGATGAGGGAGGGGAAAAGGTGATGGATATGGATGTCCATGATATTTTCCCATTGGCCATGGTACCACCTATACCAAAGGATTTGGCTATATTGTTGAGAGGAGCCACAACGAGATTACAGATCACGGAGCAAGGACTAAGAGACACAGAGGTGATGAGACTCAACCTAGAGGTAGAGGTGAGTAGGTTGCGAGCAGAGGTAGAGAGGGTCTGGGAGGAGAGGTAAAGGAACTACAAGATCCTAGCAGATGAGGCATCACAACACATGGAGGAGATACTAGCAGAGAGGGATGGTCTACGAGCTGAGGTTAGATAGCTACAGGTAGAGGTGACTTGATTTGAGGGAGAGGTATCCAAAGAGCACGAGGAGGTGGTGGCTGTGAGATGGGAGCGGGACAAGTTAGAGGAATCAATGGCTATACAGCAGGTGAGAGGATAGGGAGAGCCAAGAGGAGTGATAGACCAGACATCAGCGGAGACCTTGGCACAGGCTGAGAGAGACATGGATGATTTGCGGATACAGGTGGAAGGGCTACTGAGAGAGAGGACTGAGTTAAGACGAGAGCAAGATGACTCCATGATAGGGTCGACGTAGAAGATCAAATAGTGAGAGACATAGGGATGATATAGGAGAGGGAGGATGCTACGAGGACAGAGCGAGATGCAGTACGAGCATAGGCATAGACCCTGCAAAGTGAGAGGGATACGACACAAATACAGGTAATCAACCTATAGGGGAAAGGGATGTAGCACATATATAGGTATATACCCTACAAAGGGAAAGGGATATAGCCCAGATATAGGTATAGACCCTACAGAGGGAGAGGGATACAATAGTGGCATGAGCACAGGCAATAGAGAGAGAGATGCAGCGTAGGCCCTATCCCAGGTAGCGTAGGGTGAGAGTGGTGAGATAGGGACAAAGGTGCAGAGATTGCAGGCACAGATACAGGCTATGGAGGCTGAGAGGGATAGGGCCGCAAAGTAGGTGTCATGGATAGGGGAAAAGAGAGATCAACTGAGGTTGGCACAAGACATATGGGCACAAGAGCAGAGATCCATCTGTGGGGATTGAGACAAATATAGGCATGAGCAGAATGCAATCAAGTATCATGCTGCAAAGAGAGATGAGTATATGAGGGAGGCATCTTTCTGGATGTTTGAAAGATTCCTGCACCATCCCAGAGGCATCTTTCTGGATGTCCGACAGATGCCTGCACCATCCCAGTCACTAGGGACACGTACTCGAGGGTATAGTGACTATCAAGTGACTTCTCTATGTTGAGGGTTGGTGCCCGACTCTCCCTAGAGGTCAAATGTGGGAAATTCATAGTAGAGATGACATAGGACAGGTGATAGGATTCCATTTTTTGTTAGGTGCATGATGGATGTACAGTACAGAGCAGCAGAGATCAAAGTTGATCTAGATCCTTGTATTTTTACTTTATTTGATGATATATATGATGGATATGTATTTTGGTCATATGATGGACATTATTATGGACTATGTGATGGACATTCATATTTTGATTTTTGTATATGATATGCAACTACCCTTATTGACACTATGTGATGCTTATGTGATGGATGATTTGATTTATATGCATATGTGTATGTTGATGATTTTATTTATGGATGATCATTATGATATGATGTATTTATATGCTTATGATGATGTATGTTAGTGCTTTATGTATAATATGTATGACAACTAACGTGTATGATGTAGGATGTGATGGATGATTTATGACTTTGTATGCTATGGATATGGTTCTAACAACATGTGATGCAGGTGGTGATGTATGCAATGTGTTAATGCTATGGATTAATATGGAAATGAATGAATAATGCAATGAATCTAAGAGGTTTAGAATAAGAAAATATGATTAATCAATATGGGATAGTAATACATAGGATATGAAATGTAATGAACCTAGAATGCAACATGAGATGCAATTAAATTTCTTACAAACACTAATGGATAAATGAGATGCAATGTAAATGGTAGATGGGCCCTATTTGTGATCATGCTTGCTTTATATTACCTTGAATGCAATGCAACATGAACATGAGAGCCAATAAGGACTTGCATAGTAATGAGGGTAGATGGTAGGCATATGGTGAAATCGCACCTGTCAAGAACTATAGGTATCCTGAGAAGAATAGGAGATGGTAGGATGAATGTTTCCACTTGACCAAAATCATAGGTCATAGGTCAGGTATAAATGAAAATGCAATAGAATTAATAATGAAATGCAATTTTAATGTAATTTTCCATCTTCAGAGCACTGATTTTTGCTATAGCATAAGACACTAGGTACTATGGTATGTAAACTAAAGCAAATTAGCGTCTAATGCACAAAACAACACAACACACAGGAAGGCTATCCCAACACTCCAAAGTCGCAATGACTTTGGTCGGGCCAATTATTGAGATAACCACAAGCACAAGAGGATGTCCCAATGTAACACAAGACCTCAGGGATCTTGGCGGGTACTACGCAGGACAACCAAGAAGACACAACAAAGCAAGAACGATCAAGATATGCCCCTATGTCTACTAGTCAAAACACACCATAATATGATAGAGCATGGTGGCCTTGACAAGTGATAGGGAGCTCAAATGATAAACAAAAGCCAAAAGTAGCATAAGACCACAATCAATTTCAAAAAATCCTTTTCCATAGGATTTTTGAGACCAAAGCAAGAACAATCAAGATGTCCCAGCATAACACAACACCTCAGGGATCTTGGCAGGTACTACGTGGGACAACCGAGAAGACAACAACAAAGAAAGAACTATCAAGATATGCCCCTATGTCTACTAGTCAAAGCACACCATAATATGATAGAGCATGGCGGCCTTGACAAGTGATAGGGATCCCAAATGATAAAAAAAGCCAAAATTAGCATAAGACCACAATCAATTTCAAAACATCCTTTTCCATAGGATGGATGGGATTGATGAGGTCTATTAGGAAGGATGCATCTTGTTGAGACCAAAGATGGATACTAAACTAAAAGATCAATAAATGGCTAAGGAAATTCTATCATGATACGAGTGGATCTCATTTATGAATAACCAACTAGATAAGGACATACTTGATGACCCGACACAAGACGAGAAACACAAGACTGACACATCCTAATGACCTACGGGCTTGGGGTCCAATCAAAGATTAGCCTTGCCTATGTGAAAGTATAGAGCCGTTGTAGTTCAAGAAAAGACTATGGATAAAAATGGAAAGAGGACTAATGAAGACGAGCAATGGAAACTGATGATCAAGAAGAAAAACAAAACAAATCCCCAAGGGTGGATCAAAAGATCGACCTTTCCTACATGAAAGCATAGGGGCAATGTAGTTCGAAAAAGGGCTGAAAGATAGACTAGGGATAAGAGTAGAAAGGGGACAATGGAGACCACAATGGATGAGATAAAATAGGATGGGAAAAATGCCCCGAGGATAGATCAAATGATCGGCCTTGCCTACGTGAAAACTTGTGCAAGGGCAACATAGTTTGAAAAAGGACTGAAAGATAGACCAACGATAAGAGTAGAAAGGGGATAATGGAGACCATAATGGATGAGCAAAAACATGACAGAGAAAATGCCCCAGGGATAGATCAAATGATCAGCCTTGCCTATGTGAAAGCACAAGGGAAACATAGTTCAACAGAGGACTAAAATGACCAATGGGACGTGATGGGATCTAAATAAAGACCGACACGATGAAGGATCCTAGATGGACATGAAGGACTAACAAGACCAGCAACACAAGATCAGATTAGTATAAAAGCTTAGGATGATAGATAGCGGATGAGGTTCGTCCAATGCTCAACCAAAATATACCTAGTGATCGGATGAAATATGCAAATGAAAGGAGAGGATTGATATGATGATAAGATACAAGATTGGGATGGATGGAAGCATAAAGTAACTAGGACATGAGGTAGATAATGATTAAGAACTTTACAAATGAAACCTATGACCAGGTTTTCACCAAACGTACTTATCCAAGGCACCACCAAGGGTGGTTTTCACCATAGGATGAATTATTTCTCTTTACTATTTTGGATTTTTTCTGATGTTTTTATCTTTTTGTATTTTTGACAATTTTTAACTTTTTTTTGTATTTTTTTTATTTTGCACGATAGGATACCCCAGCTGATTTAAGTGTAGAATTTTTTTTAGGTGCATGATGTTAATGGTCTCCTTGAGGGGCTCTCCTTTAGGTGTAGCAAGTCTATAGGCCCTTGATCCATACTTTGTGGTGATGACATAAGGACCAAGCTAGTTTGCTTCAAATTTTCCCTTCTTTTCTCGGTCCTATTGAGTGCACTGATTTTCCTTGAGAACTAGGTCACCAATGTTGATCTGGCATACACAGACCTTCTTGTTGTAGCTTCTTTTTAGATGATTTTGATAGGCTTGAGGCAGTCATACGATTTGATCTATCTTTCATCGAGGAGTTCTAGTTGGCTGAGTCTGGTGACTCGGGCATCTTCATCGTTGATAAGATTCTTCAAGGAGATTCTTAGTGATGGGATTTCTAGGTCTCAATCAGAAAGATGGCTTCAACACCAGAGATGAGAGATATGAAGTGGCAGTGGTAGGGGTGTAGATGGAAGTGTCATATTCCTAAAGGGCGGGATGAATGCGAAGGTACCAATCTCAACAAGTACTGTTGACCACCTTTTTAAGGATTTTGATGAGGGTTTTGTTGGTGGCTTTGACCTAACCATTATCTTGGGGGTAATAAGACGTAGACCAATGATGTTGGATATGGAAGGTGTCACAAAGGTGTTTCATAACTTGATTTTTGAAAGGCTTTTCGTTGTCAGAAATTATGGTGGATGGTATTCCATATCTACAAAGAATATGGAAGAGGATAAATTTGGAAATCTGAGTACCTTTGATTTGTGAGTGGTATTGCTTCCACCCACTTAGTAAAGCACTCAATTACAGTGACGATGAAGGTATGACCATTGGAGGATGGGGGATATATCTTGCCAACTACGTCGAAACCCCATTGAGAGAAGGGACATGGTGCTACAAGAGGCTGCAAATCTTGTGCGAGAGCATGTATTAGATTGGTGTGCTATTGACAGGGTAAGCACTTCTTGATGAACTCACAAGAATCATGTTCTAATGTAGGCCAGTAATATCCTACTCAGAGAATTCTCTTAGCTAGGGCCATGCCATTTGAGTGGGCCTCACATCCACCACTATGTACCTCTGTTAACATAATATGGGCTTTAGTCTCGTTTAGACACGAGAGGAGGGCTCCATCATACCCAGGTCGATAAAGTGTATCACCTACAATGGTGTAATGAGATGTACGTTGGATGAAATATTTATGTCAGTTTCATGTGAGATCAGGAGGTAGGATATTTTTGTGAAGGTAGGTGTAGATATATTGGTACCAAGAGGATGTGGCACCTACAATTTCACACACCATCTCACTTTCTGGGATATCATATGTCAGGATTAAGAGTTGTTCAACAAGGAATTCACACTCTATCTTGTCTTTGGGCATGTCAATTAATGAACCAATGGTAGCCATAGCATCTTCTACTTTGTTCTGGACTCTTGGAGTCTGATCAAACTAGAAAGAAGTGAAATACTTCTTGAAGTCGTCTACCATACGTTTATAGGGCAGTAGCTTATCATCTTTTGTGAGAAACTCATCGTTGACCTATTTGATGATTAATTGAGAATCACCAAAGACTATTAAGTGGGTGATCTACCATTGGATTGCAATTCTAAGGCCAGTAAGAAGAGGTTCATATTCAACTATATTATTTGTGCACGGGAAGGCCAATTTGAATGACTTTGGTATATAATCTCCTTGGGGAGTGACGAGCAACATGCCTAACCCAAATCCATAGTGTGTATGACCATCAAAGTACAGTGTCCATGTGGTTGCTTCTGTTATTGTGAAAACTCCTTCATCAAAAAATTTTGTTGTTAGAGGGTAGGCATCTACTAGGGGAGAAACTGCCAACTAATAAGCTATCACCTTTCCTTTAATAGCTTTGTGGTCCACATATTCTATATCAAATTCACTCATAATCATGACCCACTTGGCCATGTGACCAGTTAGGATTTTCCTAGATAACATGTATTTCAGTGGGTCAACCTTGGAGATGAGCTTTATTGGATGACTAAGCATGTAATGTTAGAGTTTTTGTGAACTAAAAACCACAGCTAGGCAGACTTTTTCCATTGGGGAATAATTGAGCTAATAACCCACCAGGGTTCAATTGATGTCATAGATTACTCTTCCTTTGATGACTCATCGTGTTGTGCCAGTAATGCCCCTAGTGCCACTAAAGTAGCATAAATGTACAACAGGGGTGGCTTACCAGGAATTGGTGGGTGAGCCAAATATTCTTTATTTTTTTCAAAGCCGAGTTGACATTGCTGAGTCCACTTAAAAGTGTTGTCTTTCTTCAGGAGATGAGTGAATGACTAACACTTGTCAGCTAATTGAGCAATGAATCACCGGATGGATTGTAACTTACTTTGTAGGATTCTCAACTGTTTGAGGTTCTGTGGTGGAGGCATCTCCATCATTTCCTTGAATTTTGATAGATCAACTTCTATACCTCTTCGAAAGATAATGAAACCTAGTAGTTTTTGTGATGTGACCCCAAAGACACATTTCTTAAAATTTAGTCTTAGCTTATACTGCTCTAGATGCTCAAAGATCTTCTTGAGGACCATAGGATGTTCTTCCCTTGTTCTTGACTTTCCTAATAGATCATCAACATAATCTTCCATTATGATGTGGATGAGGTCGTGGAAGATAACAATCATAGCTTGCTGATAGGTTTCCCCCGTGTTTTTGAGACAAAAGGGCATGACATTATAGAAAAACGTGCCCCAGGTCATAGTGAAAGCTATTTTATGTTGGTCTTCAGGTGTGATTCTAATCTTATTGTATCCAAAGAAGCCATCCATGAGGGAAAGCATCTCATGTCCTGTAGTGAGATCAACCAACATGTCTATGTTCGGCAAAGGAAAATCATCTTTGGGGAGAGCCTTATTGAGGTCATGAAAGTCTGTGCAAACTCTGATAGTGTCATTTGGTTTAGCTACGGGCACTACGTTGGGGATCCATTCTGAATAGTCAATGGGCCTTATGAATCTGACATCTAATAGCTTCTCTAATTCCTTTTTAACCAGTATAGCCACCTAGGGTGCATTTTGTAGAGATTTTTCTTAACAGGTTTGGCATCAGGACGTACGTCAAGGTGATGTAGCGAGGTCAAGGCCTGGCATGTCTAAATATGTCCATGCAAAGTTGATGATGCCTTCTTTGATAAGCTTGGTGATGGTAGAATATTCTTCTTCTGACAGTGCTTTGGCTACATATGTAATTTTGAGATCCTCTTTAGTTCCCAAATTGGTTTTCTGTGTTTCTTCTATTAGGATGGATGATCATTCAAAGAGTTGATTTCCTACAAGGGGAAGATGAACATTCCCATCTTCTAGCACCTCATCAAGGTTTTCACTATTAGATACACCCTTTGCTTTTACTTTTTCTAGGTCAAGAAGTGCCTCAAGGAGGTTTTCACGAAGTGACCTTTTTTTATTTTGTTTCTTTTTAGTTTTGCAATTAGGGTGTTGATCTTCCCCCAATCCCATGAGATTTATGTATTGATCCATTTTAGGAAAGGCATTGATGGGTGTGCTACCTGTAGGTCCCAATCTATAAGTTCAGGATGTTTAAGAGATAGGCTAATGGCACAGATGTGTAAGCAATCAAACATGGAAGAGAGGTTAGTGTGATCTACATCATCATATGCATGTATCAGGGATTCCTCCTCTAGTATATCTTCAAGGAGACTGTTGCTCTCACTAATGTTATTAGAAGCACTAGATGATGCTTTAGGTCCCTTTTGTTTTGTGTCATGACCCAAGCCTAAGTTTCTTGGTCTTATTGTAGCCTCAATATGGTTTATCCCTCCTTACTCTTCGGCACCAAGGCCCCCCCCCTAATAATTGTACTTTTCCGTGAACTTAGATGGCTAAGGGTAGAACTTCTCCTGGAAATATTATTTCAAAGGAGGGGAGGGATCAGGTTCCTCACAGTAGACCCATTGGCTTATGTCATCTTCTAGTGCATCTTGTCTTAACCCAGGAGAGGGAAAGGTGTTGGATCCCACATTTAGAGCATTAAAGGTGATGGTCTTGTCTTCTGGTTTTGGTGTAGACTATGAAGGTTGGGCATATGTGTGTGGTGAGGGTGGCATAGTTACCATATTCAAGGTTGTGTGGATCTCATATTCACCACATCCCTTGTCAATGATCTGGACTTTAGTGAGGGTGGAATTAGATGTGGATGATGGAGTGGCTGAAGGGGTGGCTAATGTGGTGGTAGATGATTGGGAGGATGATTTATGTGGTGGTCCCATTTCCACTCCAGGACAATAGTGGGAATGAGGAAAATAAGCTTCTAATGCGCGACAATATTCAAATGGTTAGGGATCCTCGTGTATTGTGACTTCTACCCCATTGAATGGGAATTTTAGGCATTGATGGTATGTGGATGGGACGATTTGCATGGTGTGAATCCATGGATGGCTGAGGAGGAGGTTATAGGGTAATTCTAGATCAAGGACATGACATGTAATATATTGCACAACTAGACCAACCTGAATTAGAAGAAATATGGTACCTTCATAATCACACTCTGCATTATCATACGCCTTGATTGTGATGACTTGATTATTTAAATCATCATGGGTGTATCTAACCTATTTTATGAATTTCAATGTACAAAGGTTTAGGGAAGAACCATTATCTACCAAGACCCTTTTTACTTTGTGATGGTTTACCAAGACCTCTAGATGAAGGGGATGATGATGATTGGAGTCGATACAGGGTATGTTGTTTTGGCTAAAACCCAGTTGATAGGTGGCGGAGAGGTGCCCTCCCAATGCCTAAAATTGTGCAGGGTCTATATCATTAGGAAATTAGGTGTCTCGTAAGGCATTATTTAGGATTTATTGTTGTGCAAGAGAAGACTTACTTAA
>VDFB02327526.1:0-25926 GCA_007258455.2 Sequoia sempervirens
TATCCAAATAATCATATATATATATATAATTTATAGTAACATAATTATATACATATTTATATATTGCATATATTTATCGCTATTCAATAATCATATTAAATCACATATTATCACATACTCATCAATTGATGAATATGCATGAGGCTATTTATATCTCATTGACCAAACACAAAAGAAAGAACTCACACATATAAAAGAGACTCAATCACGTAACCAAAATCAAAACATTAACAAACAAGATCAAAACGTATTCTAAATCATACTCAAACTAAGCTACAAGTAATATACCATTTCCCAAGTTTTTATCTTAACTCAACCAAACCATAAGTGCATGTGTGAAAGCTCAGTTTAGGTCTTATCAAAGGCTACTAGAAAAAGCCCCTATCTTGATGATACTTCCCCTCTCTTCTGGAGGCTCAACCTATTCCTGCATTTAGTTCAGTGCAACACCAAGGTAGTTAGATGTTCACAATACAATCATTTGCATTATCAAAACATTATTGTATTCACATGACAGTTCATATATATTCTTTGATCACATTTCATCAATATAAACATAATCATTCATTTAAAAGAAATAATAATCTCAATTCATATTTCAGTATTTTATTCTACTAAACACATTAAAGTCATAATTTGCATTAATCTACACTTTCACTCATGAAATTAAAAATAACTTAGTAACTACGTAATGGGGTGTAACAAATTTGTGTAGGGTACAAAATGTGTCATTATAGTATGCTTTGTGTTTGCTCCATGTATGCTTCATTTTTTATCAATGTTTTCTCTATGTTTATTTCATTTTTTCCTCATGTTTTCTTTGTGCTTGTCCTATGCATCATTTTCTACATTGTGTCTTACATGTGTGTGTTTTCCTCTTATCTTAACATTGTTGTTCAATAGGATCCCAATATTGGGTGCTATTACATCTCCCAACTTAGTGTTATCTTACCCCCTCAGTGTTTTGACATAAGAAATCTTTGGATTTTCCATACTTTAGTGTGAGTATGAGTATAAGTTCATACCCTCACTAAAGTGGTAGCTAAATATTGTATTATAAATTATCACTCTTGACAATTTTACACTATGTTTGGAAGCATCTTTATTGCAAGGTGTGACCCTTGGTTTTTCTTGCAGCACTAGCGCTTGGGTTTGTGGCATGGTCTAACCACCTCCTGTGATTCTTAACCGAAGCTTGTATCAAGAATTGACAGTTCAATCTTTCGGTGCAATGGCAAGTCCAAATTGGTATCAGAGTTGGTCATAGCTTCAACCCCTTGCTTGTGCTAGGGGGATTGTTGCAAGGTGTGACCCTTGGTCTTCCTTGCAGCACTAGTGCTTGGGTTTGTGACATGGTATAACCACCTACTGTGGTTCTTAACTGAAGCTTGTATCAGGCATTGACAAGTCGATCTTTTGGTGCAACGGCAAGTCCAACACTCTTAAGTGCATATTTTAATTATATTTATTATTTACCTATTTAATTTTTGTTTTCAATAAATTGAGTTAAACTTGAGAAATTGAATTAAATATTTATTTAATACAACTTTAAAAGATAAAAAGGGTTGAAATAGGGCACCCAGTGCCCCTATTTCACCTAATTAGGCCCTAAATATCAAATATTAGTGTTATCCTTAATATGTTTAACAATCCAAATTCAATTATCTACTTGTCTTAATGATTAATGAAAAATATGTTGAAACTTATATGAATATAAGTTTGTCCCTCCATTTGGACATCTAAGAAATTTGAATATCTTTGGAGAATCCTAAAGGAAATTAATAAAATATTCAAGAGAAAAATAAGAAAAATATATACAAAACTATTACAATAAATTACAAGTCTGCAACAAATCAAAAAATTCACTTTTTATTCATTGTAAGATGTTTCATGTTTTATTTTTATCATTATTTTGAGCACTAACACTTGTAGGATCTCCAAGCATCCTCTAGATTCTTCTTGTATTCCAACAAGAAATGTAGATCTAAATTGTAAGTTATAGATGTTTTATTTATCATTCATTTATATTTGTTTGTCTCTACCACACCAAGAGTACGTTATTTATATTAATAATCATAATAGCTATTTGTGGAGGTGGAAAAACCAAAACAAGGTTTGACCAAGGCAAGCCCCTATACAACACAACCCTTCTCCCGTTGTCCTTCTTGTAGGTTACAAGTTTGAAGTTGAATGAACTAGATTTGAGATATCAAGGCTCCAAAACCCTAATTCAAGAATTTATGTACCTTTCATAATCAAATTAGGGAAAGCTAATTATTCACAAACTATTGGACTTCAAATTTAGGTTTTCATAGTCTCAAACCTATAGAAACTATTGTAGCTATACTAGCTTCCATATCCTAAAATTTATCACTTTCAAAATAGAGCTCCCAATGCCCCAATCCTGCCAGATCAACTTAAATAAATATTTTTGGCTCCTCTTTATCTACTCTTTCCAGTTCTATTTCTTATTTCTGACTTTTTTTAAAAAAAATTCTAGAACCTATAAAATTTTGTCACTTTAGTGTCAGTTCATCTAGTTGGCTTCATCTTTCAATCAATCATTACATCTCATCAACCACAAATAAAAAGGGACCAAAACTATGACTAATTGTTTAGTTCTCCCTTGAGTACAACAACCAAATACTTCATTCAAACATAAACATTGAGAGACACAAAATTAACCAATATTGGTTACTTTTGTGTCTCTCAATGTTTATGTTTGAATGAGTGATTTAGGTTAAAATTTAACTTTGATCCTATTTGACCATTCACACTTATGAATATAGGTTTTTAATAAAGCATCAAGGTCTTTGTTTCACTCAAAAAAAGGAAAATAGTGAAAAAAAAATATTTGTGCCCTAGGTATTGATGTCCTTATTTCAACAAAAAAAGAAGTTAATTCATATGTATACAAAAAAAATGTGTTATCAAAGTAACCTATGTCTAAGTTATAGTTAATCTCACTTTAAACAGTTATTGAAAAATTATTCAATTTTTTTAATGAAAAAATATATGTGCCCTAAATATTGGTGTTAAAAATCTACATCTAAAAATTTATAATTTTTTCCTTGCTACAAAAAAATTTATTCTTTACTAGAGTAATGTCACTTTTTAAAAATACTATTAACTATACAAAATAAGTTATTAAATGTTACATAAATGAAGCAAAAAATATCTCTTAAATTTTAAAAAATATATATACTTATAATCTACATAAAAAAAACAAAAAAAACTCAAAAATATCTAGTTCACACCATCTTCAAAATTCTTAATGTTTTAGTTTCTATAGGTGTCAAAAAGTGAAAATTTGGTGAAAAATATCAATTTCAATGTCCTACTTTGTCCAAAAAGTAGGACACAATATTGTGGAATGAACCCTAAACATGGAGACACTGAATGAAGGTTTATTTTACCATTAATCATTTGATCTATAAATGTTACAAATGGAAGTTAAAGGAGATCCAACTATCAATTGTGTGTTCATAACCTCAATTGAGTTAACTACTTGATGATCTTCTATCGATTGGGGATCTAGTGTTAATTTAGGTTTATTTTACCATTACCCATTTGATCTACAAATATTACAAATGGAAGTTAGAGGAGATCCAGCTGTCAATCATGTGTCCATAACCTCAATTGAGTTAACTACTTGTTGATGATCTTCTATCGATTAGGGATCTAAAGTTAATTTAGCATCTTCATCTATGTCATCTATCTTACTGTCCTTTGAAAGAAATGTATCAATAATTACATCCTCTCATGCCACATTATCTTCCCAAGTAGTAGTAGTTTTTGGCTAGTTGATAGATGAGTTGACATGATATAGTGTTTAAGAGATACATTAGATATCAGTTTGACATCAATAAATGTATGCACTTTGAATGTATCCCAATGTTATTAGGTCAATGAAGATTATATTTGTTAGGGATGACCTTGATCCAAAGTTTGATTCATACTAGGCACAAATATTATTAGCATCTAGTTGAATTTGACTTTATTCCTTAGAATAAATAATTGATTAATTAGTTGATTTTAACTTTGATAGCAAGAACCTAGAAGCATAGTTTTGTCACTACGATAATTTTAACTATTTTTTTGATTAGTTGACTTTAATTTTTATTGGTAGATTCCTAGTTGATAATTTCTATTTTTATTATTTTTTAATGCATTATATCAATTAAATATATTAATTATTATGCATATATTGAGTATAATATAATATAATATAAATATAATATTAGGAATCAATAGAACTAATAAAGTAGATTATATTAAAATAATAATAATATGTGGGAAAGATGTGTGTCACCTTGATAATGATGCTAGAATAGGGTAAGTAGATCACTACCATTAGATTGTATGGGGTCGAACTAATTAGCTTGTCTTGTAAGTTTTCTTGGCATGCTTTGTGGGCTCACAGGCTTGGTGGGACCATTTTACACCAAGATTTCATCTCTGTCTCCATTACTATGCTTGCAAAAATGGGAGGAGAAAGAAAAAGAGTTGAGCTAGAAAGCTTTGAGATGCACACAAGAAACACTAAAGTGTGGAACAAAATTAAAAGTTGGGGTTTACTCCCCTTTTTGGAGAAACTCCACGGGTCTAATCAAAAGCTATAGAGATTTTTGAGAAGAATTGGAACAATGGTGAAATAACCCTTTTTGGCAGGAAAGTTAAGGTTAATGAAAATCTCACCGCTGAAGTGATTGGTATGTCCACTAAAGGACATAAATTTTTCCAGGATAGGAATTTCTCTGATGAAGCAATGGTTAGATTTCTAAAGAAAGACAATGAAAAATTTAAACTTGTGAAAATTTCCAATAGTTACTTCGAGGTCGACACCATTAAAGCTCTCTGGATGGATGGTTCACTAGGGTCTACAGCTATCATTTTTCCTTGCTCAATCATTTTTGCTATAAGGTCAGGGTTTCTCTCCCCTACTACTTACTCTATTCCTTAACAAAGAGTCTCGAAGATCATAAGAAAAACGCTCAAAGATATCATATATTACATATTGGTTTAATAAGATTAATTTTTTAACATCTCCAAAAAAATTTGGCCCTTGCTAACCTAGATGCCTCTTCATCTTCTTAGGATGATGACACTGAACCTAGTTGTTCGAGGAATAAACCTAATTTGAGTCCAATAACGATGGTCCTGGACCCTCCCATTTTCCAGATTGGCAAGAAAATCCAAGTCCATAATCCCCAACCTATTAAATCATGCCCTACTTCTGATCTTGGAAGTTCTACCCCCAAAGCCAAAGACGCTGGAAAGAATTTCCCTATTAAAAACCTTGTCTCATACTCTGAAGATTCTCCTGACTCTAAGGAACCTGGTGCAAATAAAAATTCTTCCTCTTTTGTCTCATCGACAGAAAAAGGTGATAGAACTGGGTCCCCTGGAGCCTCTAACCCTACTAAAAATTGCCTCAATCTTGATAAGGAACCTACTGCTAATTTTTTGGGCATAGCTAGGAATAATGCCGTGGACCACTTCAGAATTTCAAAATGGGTCTTTCATGAAATTAATGATCTGAAAATAAAAACTAGCCCCTCCAGAATAAACTAGAAGAAGTGGGAGCTAAGGTTTCCACGTTATGCAAGAAGGATGAAGAGCGTAATGACAACACAACTAGTAAGGAGGTCCAGGACAATGCAAGTAAGGACAAAAGGATAGAAATTGACTTTGAAAAAATAAAAAATGTTGTAAAGATAATCACTAAACAAAATAATAGAATGGAAAGACATAATGCTATCATCGTCAACGCTATGACTGAAAAACTAGATAAAGCTCAACAGTGGTCCTTGGTTGTTGATTTTGAAGAGGTTAAAGATAAAAACTAGGAAGAGGACATAGGGATTTCGAAGAGAACCGGGGCTAATATGGAAAGGAAGGCACCCCCCATGCCACAGATGATTCAAACTTTCAAGAAGGGTGTCCAGGATATGCAAGATCTAGAGGCCGAGAATGAGAAAGTTCTGAAGACTCTGGATTAGTTATTGCTAGATTTTTGGTCCGCACCTCGCCTGGCTCTTTGGTGGTCCTTTCTGACTTTTTTTGGTTGGATGTTGTTTTTTTAGGGTTTTCCCTTTTTTCCAGCCAGCTTAATTTATTGGACTTTTTTTTCCTTTCCTATTTTTTGTTGTAAACTTTGTGGTTTTGGGTCCTTGTAAAACCCATTTTTTCCTTTATCAAAAAAATAATAGTATATTTATATAATTAATAGAATAATCACTAGACCTAAAAAATAAACCAATGCTTAGATGACAAATTAATATAGATGATAAGATTAAGTATTTTTAATTTACTTATGAGTTATTCTATTTTATTTAACAATTATTTGACAATTATTTTATTTTATTTATATTGTTTAGAGTTAAATTATTATTTATTTGCTAAAGAAATGATAAACAAAACACATAAAATACTAGTTGAAATTGATGTTTCAAAAGGATTGCCTGCTGAGGTTTTACTTAAATCTTCTAAGGGTTCATGGATCCAATCTTTGGATTATGAAGGGACTCCCTTCTAGTGTAGAAGGTGTTTTAAGAAAGGACATGTTGTGGCACAATGTAGATTTGAGAAAAAAGCTAACAAGGCTACTTGGTGGAATGGTGCTTCACGACAGCATTATATGGTTGAGAAGAAATCTAACATAGGAGTTTTTCTTAGGTGGTTGCTTCTAAATCACAAGGTCTTGGGGCATCCACTCTGGATGTCTCAATTGGCGGGGATGCTATGGCTCCCTCTATTGAGCAAATGACTAGATCTCAAGTGGCCACTCCTGGTGATAGTGCTATGACTTCCATGTTTGGCGGCTCTTCAGATAATTATTTTCCTGCATAGAGGAATAACTATGAAATCTTTAAGACTATGGTGGCAGGCATTCATCTTCAGAATAATATAGAGCCAACCTATCTTGATAAGGTAGTGCAAGTGGAAGAAGGTTGGATTATTATGAAGGGAAAGAAAGAAAAAATCTCTAGGCCTTCTTTTGACATGACTCTCCACACCCACAGGAATACTGCTAAATGTAAATCTTGAAGGGTCTTGTTTGGGAGCTAGTTTTTGGCTGGCTACACGTCTTTTCTACAGGCTTGTTCTTGTTTGTAAAGGGTTTTGAGGCCCTTCAAAACCTATTTTCACCTATATAGAAAATAAAACACATAAAATACTATAATAGTTTTTTATAAAATAACTCTTAAATAAATAAAATTAATTAAATTTTAAGTAATTTTTAAAAATGTATAATAATTTTAAAGTAAAATAAATAAATTTTAAGTTAAAATAAAATAATTATTAATTTTTTTCTCGTATTTTGGTTCTAACTGATTCTTTATTAGAATATTTTATAATTATTTATTTTTTATTTAAATGTAAATTTTACCTAAAATTCTATGCATGGATAGTAAAAATCCTACAAATATGTTATTGTATTTACTAAAAATAGATGTATTTTATTTTCATTTAAAACTATTTAAGAAATATTTAATTTTTTATTTTCTTAAAACATATTTTATTTTATTTTAGAAGTATTAAAAAATGATTTTAGTTTATTTACATTATTTAATAAAAAATCACTTAAAATAATTCTTAATAAAATGAAAATAGTTCTTTAGATTGTCTCTTTACCTCTTAAGGGAACCCCAGCTAGTGATGATCAAGATAAGATAAAGAGGGTTGGGACCCTCCCATAGACACTTCTAATTTGTGATGATGGAGATAAAGATAAAGAATTTAGGGACCCTCCCATAGACACTTTTGACCCTTTCGATGTATGGAGAACAGAAAGAGACTCCTATTATTCATGATAATCAAGATAAACATATAGAGGTTTTGGACTCTCTGTTTTCTCGTTTAAATTATTGGAATTTGATTTCATATATACCCGCCCCATTTTTGTGAATATGTGTAATTTTATTTATTATAAATGATAAAGCAAACATCTATTCATAAAAATAAAAATAAAAAATTTAAAAAATCAAATAGAATAAAATAAATAAAAATAAATATTCACATAATGTAAATTGAAACAATTTATATTACTATAAAATATATTCAATATATTTATAAAGAGCTATTTTGTTTTATTTGAAAAATATTTTAAAGTTATTTTAAATATTTTAATAATTTTATTTATTTTTAAAAATATATTTGTTGTTTTTTAAGTTTATTTTTTTATTTATATTGTCACCACATAATATTTGATTGTTGTTAGTGTAAAATATTTTTTCACTTAATTATATTTGTATATTATTATTATAGTACTTATAGCAGTATATAAATACAATATAATTATTTTAATTACATTATAACCATTTATTGCAATAATTATTAATACAATATAGATAATATTTAATAATATATTATTAAAACATATAAAATAATGTGAAGTTTCAATTAAATCTAACAAAGTGTCAAAAAATAACCCCTTAAGGAAATTTTGATATCTTTAGATGACAATATAACACTAGATATATATTTTTATTTTATTTTTAAATTGAGAAAATGTAATTACAAATAATAGTGCAGTTATAAAGCTGCAAGAGAAAGAGTATAGATATAATAATGCAGTTATAAAATTGCTAGTTATAACATTAGGGGAGAGGGGTCCATAGTGGAGCGGGGTTCAATAGTGGAGATAGAAGTAGTCCTTAGTGGGTCTCATAGTGGAGCACCTTAATATCCAATTGCAATATACTTTTTATCCATAAAGTACATAAATTGACAAATCATGTGATGCCACATCAACGCACCAATAAAAAAAGATTTAGTGCACCACTATCAATCTCACTCTTTTTGAGGGCCTTTTCGGATACCTCAACAAAAAACATGTATATGGCATCATATTTGATGATGTGGTCCTAAAACAAAATATTTTGGCAACTTACAAAATTGAGAGTGATTGGAAATTTCCACATAGAATTTTGATAAACATGAAGTTAGAGTGCTCCACTATAGATTATAGACTCATCTCAGACAAGTTCAATCTCTTTTACCAACTCATAACTATATCATAATAACAAACAACATTAAAGTCAAATTTATAAATGTTTAAATTATTCAACTTTACGCGTATGACGTCAATGCTTTTATGTACAGTAAAGGTAAAAGGTCAACTACAATAAATGTTGACACGTTTTCTGGTCATAAATTTTTCTTAAGCTTCAAGTTATCAAGCTTGCATTTCAAGGGCACCTTCTCTCATTGTAGATGCTCTTTTATTAATAATTAATACTCAACAATATTTAGGTAGGATAAGATTATTCATTAAAACTCCTAAACTAGTTGTTTTCTAAATTGTTGACTATATTGTTTATCTATTGCTTTTTATTGTACTATTTTATGCAATTATTCTAAAGAAATTAATTTATTTTTTATTAAATCAAACATCTTAAATGTGTATTAATTTAATTATTATATTTATGTTATTATAAAATTTATAGAGGATATATCACTTTGTCAAAAGTCATTAGTCAAAATTATTTATATCTTATATTATGTAGAGTCAACATTAATAAATAATAATAATAATAATAATAATAATAATTTTAAATAATTGAAGATAGATAATTATTTAATTTTATGGAAAAGAGGAGATTTTTCACACAATTTAAAACTTAAAATTATATACCTTTAATTTAATAAATTTAAGAGTATATATATATGATTGAATCTTGCAAAGTAAAAAAATTCTCACTTTGTGGAAGTTATTTTTTGTTTAGTATAACATTAGTTTAAAAGAATTTATTTAGTTACTTAAAATAAAATAAATCATTTTTTTATTAAATCAAACATTTTTAAATTCTTATTAATTATATTATTATATTTATATGATATTATAAAATTTGTAGAAGGCATACTACTTTGTCAAAATTATTTAGATCTATAGAACAAATATTAACAAAAATATACTAATATTTTTTTAAAATTATTATTTTATATAATTTAAAATAAATAATTAATTTTATAGAAAGTTGTGGACTGTATAAAATAATTTAAAACTTAAAATTAAATTTAAATGTTGTTTTTCATAAAGGAAAAAATGGGTTTTACAAGACCTGAAACCACAGAGTTTATAGAAAATAAGTATAAGCAATAAAGTCACCATAGACAAAAAGGTTGCATCAAAATAAAGCCCAAGAAACATAGCAGCCATTAACCCAAGCTAGCAAGGGCCACCAAAAAAATAGCAAGAAACCCCCAGCTAACCTAAGAACTTAAGAGCTTCGGGAGCCTCAGCTTCAAGATTGTGCTTTTCTTGAGTGCCCTTCTTTAGGACCTGAACCATCTGGGGCATAGGAGGAGTCTTCCTCTACATACTGGCTCTCGTCCACTTGGAAATACTAGCATCCTTAGTATTTTCTTGTCCTTATCCACAACCAGATCCACAACCATAGAACCCTGCTATAAGTTCTCCAATTTCTCAGACATTGCACTAATGATGATGGCATTATGTTTCGCCATTATGTGATTATGCTCTATAATAGTTTTCATAGTATTTTTCATTTTACCTATTTCATCTTCTAGACATTTGAATTTTCCTTCATTATCCTCAACCTCCATTCTCATTCTATCCTCCTTCCTCCCGCACTCCATAGTAATAAGAGAGCTAAATTTACCTTCCAAATCCTCCAACTTGCCATTAAGGGCTCTATTTCTGAGATTAAGGTCTTTAATTTCATGGAAGACCCATTTCATTATTCTGAAGTAATCCACAACACCATTCCTGGCAATAGCCAGGATATCCCTAGGAAAGTCATGGTCTAGTTTAAAATATTGGTCCTCAAGGTTTAGGTCTTAGGGGAATTTCATCCTATTTTCTCTATCCAAAATAGGCAAGGATGAGTAAGAGTTTGGGCTAGCATTAGGGGCCTCTGAAAAATCCTCATGGGAATCCTCAAAGTAAGAGACCAGTTTATTAATAGGGGACTCTTTTTGGGTGGGCTTGACACTCTGACCAAAGTGGTTGGGGTTTTTAGCTTTTAGAATAGAGCAACTGGGGTTTTTTACAACACTAGGATTCTTGGGTAGGGGATTACCCTGTCAGGTTTTCTTACCAAAATTAGGGGTCAGGGAACTTTCAACATTCCACTCAGGGTCAAGCTCCTTACCATCCTCTGAAACACTATCCTCAGTATCCTCATCATCTGAGGGCGAAGCTAGGATAGGGTTAGATAAGGCCAATATATTTTGAAAATGTTCATAAATGAGCCTAATAAGGCCAAAATGTAGAATAGGGTACTTCTTAGGATCCTTCTTATGATCCTCCAAGCTATTGCTCATGGAATAGTACAAATAATAAGGTAAAAACACCCTTACCTTGTGATGGAAATGGTTGAGCTAGGTGAAGTGGTAGCCATAAACCTTGGTTAATCTTCTGTCTAAAGTAATGTATTCCATGATGATTCTGAGCACCTTCCTCCATAGCGGTTTAATCATATCTGCTTCAAAGTAGTTGTTGGAGAATTTTATCAGCTTGGTATTTTCTTTCTCTTTCCTAGGGAATCTGATAACTACTTCATCAGAGAACCTTCTGTCACAAAAGAATTCCATTCCCTCAATAGACATGTCAGTCACCTCTCCAATGAGGTTCTCGTCCACCTTGACCTACCTAACAAACAAAAATATTTCCCTATTCTTCCATTTTTTCTCAAAGTACTTGGTAGCCTTCAAATCAAGCCCATGAAGCTTCTCAATGAACGGGAGCAACCCACCATGTTTAATTTTTTCCTAGACCTTTAGATTCCTCTTATGCATTTTGTAGGTTTTCAGCTCCACCCTTTTCCTGTCTCCTCCCTTTGTCACAAACGCCTCACTACCAGAGCAAAAAGTCTGAAATGAAATGCCTCAACCAAACCAAAGAACCCACAAAATGTTCCGCCTCTTATTGCCAGTTAAGAAATTAAAAACTCCCCCATCAAATCTAATGATGTTGAAGTACTTGGCCCTACTCACTTTCATCATCAAAATAAATTGTTGCTTTCCCATGCATGATATCATAATTAATTAAATCCTTGATGTTGGCACCAAGATCACTGAGGTTCTGCCACATGACCAGCTGTAATTGTTTAACCCTTTCATTAGCAAAGAAATTAGCCACAATGTTGGCTTCCCTAAACACATGAGTAATTTTAACTTTGTAAAAATTAGCTAGGAGGGACTTAGCCTCTTCTATCCAACTCTTGATAGACCATGAAGGAGGGGACTTCCCTATTAGGTAATCAATAATGTTTTTAGAGTCTCATTCGTGTCATAAGTATTTAATATTCCTTCTAACAGCCAAGTTAATCACATGAAAGGCTCCAATAGCTTCAGCCATGTGATTAGTTTGAGATCCAATGGGAATAGCCACCACCACTAAAAAATTACCATTAGAATCCCTAATCACACCTCCACTTCCAGCCAACCCCAAGTTTCCCTTATCCGCACCATCAAAATTAGCTTTAAACCATCCATACGGAGGAAAAATCTAGCACACCCCTGTCTGGTTTTTTTTTCTAATTTCAGAAGCCCTAGACACATCATTTTTAATCTTCCACTCCTTGGCTATCTTTAAATCATATGGAGTGCAAACCACAACCTCTTTTTCATTCTCTTGTTGAGGAATGATATTTTAGTTTTCCATAATTAACTTGAATTTTTTTCAAATACATTATTCTCTGACATTTCCTTGTCTCTAAAGAGTCTATTATTTCATTCTTTCCACACACCCCATGATATATAGGGGAAAGTGAAAGCCCATAATCTTTGAATAGAAGGATTCAAAGAGAAAACTTTCCATTAACATAAGAAGTCTTCAATAGTATAAGGAAACACTATGAAATATTCTAGAAATTCATAAACTTGCTCCATATGGTGGTAGTAAACAGACAATGGAGAAACAAGTGATTTGCAGCATACTCTTCCTCATTCTTACATAGATAGCATCTATTAGGTATCTAGAATCCACACTTACAGAGATTGTCAACTATGAGTACTTTGTTTTGAAGAAGGATCTAGAGGACGATATTTACTTTAGGAGTTAGATGTTTAATCCATGCTCTAGCCTAGAAGGGAGTGGGGGATTGAGAAAAGGACAATAGAGAAACAATTGAAGAAATAGAGAAATTGTCCAAAGAGTTATCTTTCCAGACTAAGATGTCATCCTGCTGACTTGAACCCATCCTAATAGCCAATAGAGATGAATGGATCGGAGCAAGTTCTGGGTTGAGTTGGCGTAAGTCCACCCGGCACCCAACACACCAATAGTCCTTAACTTGAGTTCCAAAAGTCCTTTTGTAGATATCAACCCACCTGTTAAATCTCTCGTTGTTAATAAGGGGATCCCTTAGAAACCATCTATCCTCCTAAAACTTAGCTTAATTTCCACTTCTTATATTCCAACCAACACCTAAATCCATAATATTTCTCCCAATAATCATGTCATTCCAGCATGCTAATCCACAGGGCAAATATGGAGAGTCCAAAAGAACCTTGAGAGATCCACAATTAGCCATATATTTACTTTTCAAAATATCTTTACATTCCCCATTAGATGAGAATGATCTCCAGATTTACTTAGCAAGAAGCATTTTATTCACCATTCTAATCTTTCTTAGACCCAGAACACCCATCTTCTTCAGCCTACAGAAAAGATCCCATCCAATAAGAGGCATTCTCTTTCTTTCTTCAACTGCTAACCAAAGAAAAGAAAAATTAGATTTTTTCAATAGCATCAACATATTTAGCAATAATTTTGAAAAGACTTAGGGCATAAATCGAAAGATTTTGAAGAGATGCTTTAAGAAGCTAGATTTTTCTTGCTTGACTAAGAAGGGCTCCTTTCTATCTTGCTAATTTTTTGCTAAACCTATCCACTAGCGAGCACCAGAAAGACTCGGGAGGTTTAAGGCCTAAAGGAAGACCAAGATAAATGGATGGTAAGGAGTCCACTCTACAATCTAGAATTCTTGCTATCTTGACTTGTCTGTGATCAGGAGTATTGAAGAAGAAAAGAGAACTTTTCAATCTATTAACTGACTGACCAAAGCTTTCTCATACTAATCCAAAATTCTTTTTAGATTCTTAGCTTCAGTCACCGTGGACCTCCCCATCAACATAGTATCATCAACAAATTATTGATGAGAGAAAATCATATTACTAGAAGAGGGCCTTAGACCCACCAAAGAACTCTGGTCAATCAATCTTTTCAAATTACACCCAAGACACTCAACCATAATAGTGAAAAAAATAGGGGAGATAGGATCTCACTGTCTTAAACCTCTCAAATTCTGGAAAAATTGAGAGGGGAATCCATTAACTATAACAAAGATGGACGCAATAGAAACAAGTTGCTCAACCATCTGAAGAAATCTGATGCTGAAACCAAACTTTCTCATGATCTTAAGTAGGAATTTTCATTCCACACAGTCATAGGCTTTCGCAATATCCAGCTTTAAAAGAAAACCTTCAGTTTTGGATTCCATAAGGGAGTGGATGTTCTCATGGACGGTAACAATAGAGTCCAGAATTTGTCGACCAGGGACAAAACCATTGAACCATTTTGCTGGGGAGAGATCAGAGAGGACAGGAATAAGAGAATTCTCAATGTCAGAACCGTAGAGATGATTTTAAGTTCAAATGTTGTTAGTGGAAACTATACCTTAATTTTAATCAAAAATATATATATCAAAGTAGAAATTTGTCAAAGTTATTAATTTTTCCAAAGTCTGATTATGAGACTCTTAATTGGGTCTGTGCGCTCACTATTTAAATGTGTATGACTAAGCAAAAAAAAGCACCTAGCTAGTGCGGTCTTCCACTGAAGAAACTTTGAAGCAGCAAATGTTAAAGTTTGTATTTTTTTTATATATAGTTTTAAGAAAAGATGGGACAATGATCAAAAACAAAAGTTGACCATAAATAATGAGGATGATATCTATTGTCACTAATTGTTATGTGTTAATGATTCATTTGACTTTAGAAATGTTCTATCGTGTTCTTCTTATCCCTCTACCATTTCAGACGCGCCATTTCTCGTGTATAAATAAGATACCTTACCTCCAAATGCTTCATAGTTTCAAAAGATTAAGTTGGCTTGCTAACAAGAAAAATATCAATCATGGGAGGGCTGAAATTAGGGTTGCTTCTTTATTTATTTTTTGTAGCTTGCCATGGGCTACTTCTGCAGTCGTTGTCCACCGCAAATTCACCATAAGTTCTTTTACTAGAATTCTATAAATTATACATGAATTGGTCATAATTTAAGGTACGTTATTTAATCTTTTACAAATTCAAACTTGGAACATGACCAAGGTGTACAACACTCAAACGATTGTAATAGTTAATGGAAAATATCATGTCCCAACTCTTTGTGTTCATGAAGGCAATAATCTTGTCATAGACAAGAAGAAAAAGGGGTTGTATAATGTTACCCTACACCGGTAACAAAGAATATGCTCAAAATGATGTGAAGCTCTTCATTAATGTTCAAATTTGAGAGGTTCTATTGTTTTGTAATTTTGTAGGCATGGAGTCTGACAGTTGAGATCCAGCTAGGCAGATGGACCAGGATACATAATGTAGTGTCCCATTAGTCCTGCGAGTAAGTATACCTACAATTTTACAATCACATCTAACAGGAAGGGATTCTCTAGTAGCACACACATATCGCATATCTAAGAGCAACTTTGCATCGAGCTTTGGTCATTTTACCTCACCGTGGGAATATGTATTTGTTTCCCAAACCAGCTGTCGAGTTTCCTATTATTTTGGGTACGTAGCTCTCAATTCTCACTTTATCTTTCATATTATATTTCATTAGAAATACTATCCATGTTTATATCATTCATGAAGTGTCCATTGTTCTAAAAAATTTAAACAACGGTTTCAAAAGCTTTTATTCTCTTTTTTGTTTCTTAATTCTAAAATCTTTACATGTTTGTGTTTAGAAATTGATGATAAGTTATATTGTGGTTCAAACAACTATCCTTTCATTGACTTTTCTGTTTGGGATTTTTTTTAGAATTTATAAATTATTTTTCTATTTTATTCTATGACATAGAGGAGTATGATCACCCCTGAAATTTGATGGTCTTTGTGGCCCATTTTTGGTTTACATTCCATGTGCTTTTCATTTTATCTCCATTTTTTATGTGTTGTGAGATTTCTAGGGTTGAGATCTTGCATCACTCAAATCACATTTTCATTTATTATTATAGCACAATAGAATAGGGTTTTTGACATACTTCAGACTTTCCTAGTCTTTAACACATCTAAGGCTAGGGTTTTATGTCAATTTTTCTCCATTCAAGGTTTAATTACCCAACTAGGGGTTTCACCAAGGCAAACCCCCCATTAGACAAATAATTTTAAGTTTTTTCATAGGAATTTTCTAAGATCACTACTGAATTTGACTACATTTTCTGACAGATGTTTGTGGTCATTCGACAAATCTTTGTCAAAAAAATGATGAAATGACGAAAACATTTTCATCACTATTTTTTGTCGCAATTCTGACGACTCATTAAATGTCAAAATAATGGTGCAAATTTGTCAATCGTTAGTATCATAAAATGGCTCAGATGTTCATCGAAATATCGAATAAAATTTCATGTATCCACCAACGAATTACAACCAAAATGAAATTGCAATGGCTCTTCTGAAGTGTTGAAACAACACCAGAAGTTTGTCGCCATTTCAACGAAATGGGAAAGTATTTACGATGAAGCCTTCGTCGCAGCTAAGCAACTTCGTCAAACCTTTTCTATGATTCATCGGTGGCATTCATCAAAATTGTGACAAAATGGGCAAGTAGTTACAATGAATCCTTCATTGCAGCTAAGCAACTTCGTCAAACCTTTTCTATGATTCATTGGCGGAATTTGTCAAACTTGCAACGAAATGGGAAAGGAGTTATGACGAAGCCTTCGTCGCAACCAAGCAACTTTGTTGGACCTTTTCTGTGATTCATCGGTGGACTTCATCAAAATTGCAACAAAATGGGAAAGGAGTTACAACGAAGCCTTCATCGTAGCTATAGCAACTTCATCGGACCTTTTCGGTGATTCGTCAATTGTTTTCGTCAAAATTTCGATGAAACAATGCAGTTTTTTTTTTAAATATTCATTGAAATGTACCATCGGTGAGAGATCAATCATCGACACAGGATAGAAAACTCACTCCGATAGTCCATGTCTTGCCAATGACTTCCATTAGCAAGACAAATCCAATGTCACGTTGATCTAACCTCTTCAAGAGTTTTGAACACTGATGGTTATCAACAAGACATTCTAAGGGTCTCATCGATTAAACAAGTGTCTAAGAGAAAGTAAACAAATGGAACCTATTAATTTTCTTATTTTGGGATTCTTTAAATCATAGAATAGATACCATCTTCTTGTGTATAATGTACTTATATTCAGGTTTGAATTTGAGACCAATTGTCATTGCACATTCCATTTTACTTGTGTAGAGTATTCTATAAGCAATATATTGATATTATCAAATGATTTATGGTGTTGTACAACTCTACCTATCATCACAGTTCTATTGTTCTCCCCGAGAGAATCCTGCAAAGACAAGTTTACAATACCAAGTCAAATAATATGAAAAAGACTTACTTTCATACAAATTAAATGATTATTCTCACAATGGCAATTGTCTAATTACAACAAAAATTCCATGAAATGTTATCCATGCTTCATAAGAGATGCTTGATCATACATACAGACTACAAGATGCATAGAAAAAGCATTACACTTGAGAAAAACCAAGGGCTAACAAGGGAAGGAGTTAAGAAACATCCGGATTGAAGAGAAAATGTGTAGGGAAAATGTTGAGAAGTGCCAAGAAAATAGAGCTTGTAGAACATATTATTGACCTAATCAAGCTCTTGAAAAACTTAAACAAAATTACAATACTAACACATACATGAGACATGTAATGAACTTCCAATATATGCTATCTTTTTCATTAATGCAAAGGTACGTAAAGGAGAAATAATTATAATTGTAACACTATTCATAGTCTAGTAAATTATGTTCATAATTTGTGTTCAATGGACCTTAGTTTTATCATTATACTGCCCATCTAATTGGGTACACTTGTAGGATTAAAGTTCTTGCAATCATCAAGATTTATTGGCACATAGACACAACCTACAACATATGAAGTAATAGATGACTACAAGTTAGTGAAATGCTCCTTAATATGTGACTGGTTTGCAAATTGATTGGTAGAAAATAGAGTTACAAATAGATCTACATGAAAAATTATGAGGAAAATCTACTTTAATCATCAAAATAGATGAAAAGTGCGAAGGAAAGAGTCGAGCTACATCTCTAGAGCCTAAAAAAAAAACACCTGCAAGAAACATAAAAAAAAAGAACAAACCAATTTTGGATGAATGCAAAATGGTGTCTTCAGCAAGTGATTCATATGCTTTCACACCTAACACAAGACATTAAGAAGATTTTAGTCTTCCTCTGTGAAATTAACTACTTACAGAATAAACCTAGAAACCAATATTATATACCTCCATGTCTAGCCGAGGGTAGGTATTAGAGAAAAAAAATTCTTCAATGCAATGCGAAAAAATATCAATGTGTGTGTAGGTTTGTATTACTCAAAATATCATTTCACTGCCTAAGGAAAAATACCAAAGTGATTTTTTAAATTTCAATCTTCACATAGGCTCCCTTATTGGTACACATGCATATACAAGCATTATTTGAGCTCTAAACTATTTAAATATTAAGGATTTAATTAGCTATAAGATGGAAAGTTGTTGTTTAGACATAATCCATCATCTTTTACATATCTGTATTCACTCCTAGTGCTTCGGATAAATTTGTGTAAATGAGATAGAAATGTGAATCTTTTATGACAAATAAAATTCTTAAAAGGAGGGGGAGAGAGCAAAGGGTACGGGGCAAGAGAATGATTGAACGTATAGAAAAGTATAACATTTTGATCATTATAACAATGAAATGAATCTTAAGTTTGAAGCATTAATATAATTTACAGCATTTACAATCAAGAATGAATGTAAGTAGAGAAACTTTTGCATACCTGCATATCGTACAAAATTTCATGGTTAATTCAAAGCCTCCCATCAACAACAAGATCCAAATATTTGTGTATCTATCTCAATCAAACCTCTAAACCCTTCATAGCTGTCAATTTTTTTACTAACCTATTATGCACAAAAGTCAAATTTTAGAGTTATGTCACCACTAAAAATAGAAGAAACAGAGCTTTGAAACCAAATCCACACACAACACAATGTGGTATTCATACAAAGCCATACAAACAAACTAAACTCATAACATTGCAATGGAAACAACTTCAAATTATGAAGCAGAGCATGGATTCAGGGTATAAAGAATCCATTTTCTGCAACCATAGTAAAAAGTTAGCACTTTCTTTCATCTTTGTATATTGGTTTGATGCTTCAAATGATGAATTTCTTATATTGAAAAGTGCATTACATTATTGAGCTTCTCTTTGTTTCGAGAATAGTTTAATATTCTCTACATAACAGGGCCAACCACATGATAGTGGAAGCTCATTTCGCCCCTCCTCGCCCTCCCCCTCACATCACTCTCAATTCCCCATACCCAATCATATAACATTAATCATTCATTCATCCATTAATAGCATATAACATTCATTCATTCATACATTAATAACATATAACATTCATTCATTAACATATAACACTCATTCATTAACATATAACATTCATTAATTAACATATTCACATTCATTCATTAACATATAATATTCATTCTTTCAGTTTTTACATATTATCAAAAATATGGTTGTCATGATATGATTACAATCACTTTTTTTTTGTTTCTTTTTTAAAGCTACAAAAATATGAAGTGGAGTATCGTTTTCTAAATCAATATTTGTCCCCCCTTTAGTTGTTTCACCCTCTACTCATGATCTTAATGTACTAGTCATCTGCTCATGATGTGGACGTAGCTGCAAAGGGGGTCTGCTGCAATAAGAAATTTTAAACTGATATGTTTTATTATTATTGTTACAAGTATTTCATTAATTAGAAGAACATTAGAGTGGTTCTCTTTACCTGATGGGTCCACATCATGTTCCTGAACTTTTTTTATAAACTCATGCTCAACATGTTGAACACCCTCTAAATCCTGATCTACAGTTGAAACATGAAAGGTTACATTAATTAATACACCAATTGAAATTAAATATGTTTAAGAGAACATGAGAGTGGTCCTCTTTACCTAATGGGGCCACATCATGTTCCTGATCTTCTCTAGCCTGATCATGCTCAACACGTTGAGCATACTCTACATGCTCTAAAGTTGAAACATGAAAGGTTACATTAATTAATACACCAATTGCAATTAAATATGGTTAAAAGAACTTTAGAGTGGTCCTCTTTCCCTAATGGGGCCACATCATGTTCCTAATCTTCTGTAGCCTGATCATGCTCAACATGTTGATCATGCTCTACATGCTCTAAAGTACCAGGATGCACACCATGACCTTCATCTATAGGTTGTGCTCCACCCTCACGAGGCTGCATTCCAATGTCATGTGTAGTGTTATCATTGCTTGATTTTTTTTTAAAAATAGGCATGTAATTACTTTATGGTGGAAATTAATATTAAATAGATTGCACAAGTATTAAATTTTAAATAAACTTTATTGAGTTTATTTACCTGTGTGTTAGATGCAATGGAAGGTTGTGTTTGCCCAGTCAAGACTCTTAGGCATTCAGCCACGGCTCCATAGCCTTGCTGGAAGGAATTATTTAGGTCATCTTCTGTGGGAACTCTGTTGAATTCAGAGCCCTACATTTTTGCATAAGATCATGAATTTTTCTTCTATGGTGTGATAAAACCCAAATTGTTTTCAATTTATTCTTTGGATACTATATGTCATTTATTGATACTTACAATTTGTGCGACTAATTTCATATAACCACCAGAGCCAAGTTTGTGTTGCCCGTGTTTTTCTAGTCTTTCCTTTATTGCCTTCGATCTGTCAGGCAACCTATGAAAAGTTTGAAATACATTAGATTATGTAAAAAAAAAGAGTAATTTGTATATAATTACATTGTTGATAGTATCATATACCTTCCTTGGCCCGGTGGTGTCTTTCCTTTTTTCTTTTCAACCTTCTCCTTTCCATCCAACACCAGGTCCTTCCACTCCCTCTCCATAATCATGAGGGGACACTCATACTTTTTGTTCTTATATAAATGTGACCTATATTGGTCCCTCACATACTTTAGATAGGTACCAGCTTTCTTAAGAACCTTGGTTCAGTTCAATATTCAATCACTGAAGAGCACAACTAAATGGTTAATGAGCTCATCTTTTAAATCTTGATTTTGGGCATTCCACCGTGTAGGTATGGTGGGCCCGAAGAGCTCCAATGTAATATCACTTAGATGTTTATAAAAAACATCATTTCATGCAAAATGATCATGGGATCAATAGTCTAAAAAGAGCGATCAATAAGTAAATTTCAATTGGATTATATATAATAATAATTAAAACATTCTAAAGTACCAGGGACCTTCTCTATCTTTATGGGAACGAAATCCTCAATCACCACAAATGTGACTGGAAATGTTCCCATACTAGTAATATGGGAAGATCTAGGAAATACTGCTAAAATATCACTAGTACTAGTGGCCTCTACATCCCTAGGTGCATGTCTTGACACATTTTCTAGCATGTGTTCGCTGCCAGAGGGTGCACTAACGGATGCCTACATTGTATGTGTTCCTAACATTTCAGACAACAATATAGGCACAAATGATGGGGTCAAATGATGTGATGTGCGTAAGAAGATTTGGAAAGACACTTGTAGCAACCCCTACTCCTCGAGTAGGACTTGCAGTACCCTAATCATATCCAGGAGCATCATGAGGACACAATGTTTTTTGTAAAAACAACACATATTTTAGTTCATGACATAAAAGAGTACAAAATATAAAACCATGAAAGAACTTATGTTATAATTAAAGACATCATGATAGCTTACTTACAAGTTTTGTGATCTTGTAGTCAATATTTTAACCCTCTCTCCTATCTCATCTGTTTGAGGCACTATGAATAACAACTTAAGGATTTCTTCACTGCATTTTTTTAGGGTCTTCCTTATCATATCGACAAAGCTTATTGAATAAGAAATTTCATCATCACATAATATTGACTACACCTCCCTATCGATGCTCTTGTCTACTACAGGTCCCTTTCCCTGATCAGTTGACTACAACAAGAATATTAAAAACATTATCGAAATTAACCCAATAAACTTATCAAAACAACATAATAATAAAACATTTTGCTCGTATCTAATTTGTACAATTACAATGTGGTAAACCTGTTGGGTAGAAGAGCGTGAAGATAAATCACAATCTATGCTCTAGGTCGGAGCCTTCTCCATACGATCAATGTCCCACTATGACAAAAATTAAATATAAAAAAAATTACCAAAATGAAACCAATAGACTTACGAAAAAAGCATAAGAATAAAATGGTATATTGGAGTTATTAATTGGAGGTTGGGTAAAAGTTACATAGTATGTACCACCCCCATAGTATCTGTTTTTGTAACTAAGTGATTCAAATTGTAATCGATTAGCAACTCTTCCCCTATAGTTATTGATTTTATTGCACATACAAATACATGGTTTCCCTCACACACCTCAAATATGCAATTGGGTTGCTTATTTGTTGACCTAGGTTGTGTACTATTTATAAACCCTGCAATATTCCCTGATGCTTTTGGCCTTCCATCAATGTACATAGCCACTCCTTTATTTTGATCCTTATCTTTTAGCTATATATAATTTGCTGACAGTGCATACCTACGCATACTTCATGTATATCGAACCAGTTGCATCCAATATTTGTAACTATAATAGGATCCAACATACTCCATCAATTCAGTAACTTTGTTGTAACAGACCTTTATGTCGTCCATGCAAAATAGGCCCAAACCATGTAATGATGATGGTGCTATGCGATATATCCTCTCGTTGACACAAAAATCAATGTTTATTGGAGGAAGTTCCTTGGGTACCCATTTTTTTGTAGATGTTTGTACCTCAAGGGCACCTCGACGTCGTCTATGCTCTCATCATCATAAGAACATGACCCCCCTTCAGCAAGAAAAAATTTCATGTGTTTACAAAATTTTCTTCTAATCTTTTGACCTCTAGTTGATCTCCCTCTTTTAGAATGTATAATACATGTCTCGCCTTCCTCTTCTCTTCCTGAATTTCCCTCGCTTGAGGAAGATAGATCTGACAAATACCTATTTGGTGGTACCTGCACTCATAAGGATGTTGGATGGATTTCTTTCATGGTGATGTGATCCTAAGGTGACATTATGATTAATCTATCATTTCATCGCTAGAATTTCATAGCTTATAAGGTAATCAAGTCTTGATAGATTGCAAGTTATTGTTACTACCGTCCAAATGTGTCGATCACAAATCAAATCTACTTAACGTTTAACACCCAAAATTTGTAACAAGTGTTAAATGTGACTATGGTCCACCAGTTACACAACCAAGGCCTCAAATGTATTCTCTAATTGTAATCAAAGGACTTTTTCTCTTCATTCAAGTAAATAAACTTGAAGGGAAACACCAGCAAATGGTTTATTGGATACCTACATGACTAAAAATAGCAGCAAATTTACATTGAATTTCCATATGTCTAAGTGGTTAATGGGGAGGTGTGTACTAGGCCTGGTTAGAGATCATCCTTAAAGTTTATGCTTTGTAATGAATTTTTTTTTAAGTCATCTGCAATCTTCCCTAGGTAAAAATTTTTGCTAGAGACTTTTGGTATGTTTTAAGGTAGGATGATTGATGAAAGAGCCCAAAGAGGAGCCTTTCTCCATGGTATCTAGGTACACATGGTAGCATTCTTCTCTTATACACTTGGATGATTTAAAGAACTTAGCTGGGAGCTATTCCATTTTAACCTGGGTTTCTAGTGAAAATGCCATCATTGGAAAAGGTATTCAATTCAAAGTTAACTTCTATTATGAAGAATTGGTCTATCAATGCCTCTAGTAATCACTATAAATGTTTGTAAGGATAAAATGACTAATTGCATCAGGTAGGAGATAATCAACTTTGAGTTATTCAAAGATTATATTCCTCTATTCATAATTTTCAAGGGTTGTGTGTGGAGGAGGTTATCACTACCAAGAAGGGAGGAGACCTTTCCTTGTATTCTTTTATAATTTTCATTATTCTTATTTATTTTACACTTACATTTACAAATACACATACATATTCATTTACTATTTTTATTTATTTCTCATGTAGTTTAATAGTTTGATCGATTTCATATTATAGTATTTGAAGACTTTAAATTTCAATTGCATTAATTTACATGGATATATTTGTATCTATAACACTACAAAATCTATGCTCTTTACATTTACACTAGCATTTAGAAATACACATTTATATACATAGATATAGATTTCTTTAATGATATGTTGCATTTATTGTTCTAGGAGAGCATCCAGTAATTGCATTTACATTTACATTTAAAAATGCATATACATTCATACATACATAAATACCTTTTTACACATACATGTATATGTGTGTGTGTGTGCATGTGTGTATGTATATTCTTCAATGTTGAGGAAACAACCCATTAGGTCACATACATGGATAAAAATTCACTTAAAATCGGATCTCCCATACACATGTGTTTAGTTTGAAACCTAGGCTTGGGCCTCTGAACACCACATGCTTTTCTTCACAAAACTATTGAGGGACAGCAGCTTCCTTGCTTTATTTCTCATCCTACACTGTTTCATCCACTACAATTTTGTGATTATCCATTGAATCTACACCCAAGCTACCACCATCAATACAAAAGTGTAAAGAGACTCTTTTATATCATGTTTTGACTACAAAACCCTCAAAAACAGGGTAACTCAGATTATGATTTTTTGGTGAGTTATATGGACAAAATCATTAGCACTAGATCATTCTTGGAGTCTTTTGAAAGAGAAGTGAATCAAGTGGCAGTTAATTACAAACCTTATAGTGCCAAGGTGAATAAGGTGATCAATTTTGATTGGCCAACTGATGAAGAGTACCAAAAATGGATAAATGTAAAGGAAGAGTGTAAAGGAGTAGGCATTTAACGGTTGAGAAATTAGGTATTGTAGTTACAACATATTCCAGTTTTATTTTTTGGTGACAGTCTAGGTGTGGAATTCTTGAAGTTTTTTGTTGCTACATCAACCATTCTTAGTGGGCGCGATGAACAAGAAGGTTCTCTGGGGAGATTGTTGTTGTAAAAAAATTTTGTAATATCACAAGGCGGTCCAATTGGGTAGTGAAACGTGTGCTTTCTGGCCCGATGCTTGTTTTCTTCTTCTTTTCCTATAAGAAGGATTTCAAGGCCAGAAGTACGAGTTAGCAAGATAGATATTTTTGGTCGAATCTAGATGAAGTTGCAGAGAAAATTGTAAAGTCTGATGGTTTTAGGGAAAATGAAATTTAGGTTTTGAGTCATTCTATAGTAGGTTTTGAATTCATGGGGATTTGATGTTTTATGACAGTACTTGCATTTGAATTGATATGATTAATTTGAACTCGTGTCTCTCCATTGTACAAGCATATATGAATTTCATCTCACTATTGCGGTGTGTATGATTCTTTTTTTAGGTTTAATTCAAGGAATTAATTAAAATGCTTGAATGGGATTGTAGGTGGATATGTTAAATATGGGATTTGATAAGTAGTATTATGGGTTTAGAATACATATTGATGAGATTGTAAAAGCAATGTTATCAAGGATCTTATATGTTATGTATTAAATCTGTGTGGCAGATGCTTATAAATTTGACTCCTCCAATGGATATATGGCATTGATCTAAGTTGTACTTATTAAATTTATG